>CM051027.1:52808330-52953330 GCA_027627225.1 Congeria kusceri | reverse complement strand
AAGTCAAACGCAATCATAATGGACAATATAGGATAATGTCTGAAGTCAAAGGCAATCATAATGGGCAATATAGGATAATGTCTGATGTCAAAGGTAATCATAATGGGCAATATAGGATAATGTCTGAAGTCAAACGCAATCATAATGGACAATATAGGATAATGTCTGAAGTCAAAGGCAATCATAATGGGCAATATAGGATAATGTCTGAAGTCAAAGGCAATCATAATGGGCAATATAGGATAATGTCTGATGTCAAAGGTAATCATAATGGGCAATATAGGATAATGTCTGAAGTCAAAGGCAATCATATTGGGCAATATAGGATAATGTTCATGTCTGAAGTCAAAGGCAATCATAATGGGCAATATAGGATAATGTCTGAAGTCAAACGCCATCATAATGGACAATATAGGATAATGTCTGATGTCAAAGGTAATCATATTGGGCAATATAGGATAATGTCTGAAGTCAAAGGCAATCATATTGGGCAATATAGGATAATGTCTGAAGTCAAAGGCAATCATATTGGGCAATATAGGATAATGTCTGAAGTCAAAGGCAATCATATTGGGCAATATAGGATAATGTCTGAAGTCAAAGGTAATCATATTGGGCAATATAGGATAATGTTCATGTCTGAAGTCAAAGGCAATCATATTGGGCAATATAGGATAATGTCTGATGTCAAAGGTAATCATAATGGGCAATATAGGATAATGTCTGAAGTCAAACGCAATCATAATGGACAATATAGGATAATGTCTGAAGTCAAAGGCAATCATAATGGGCAATATAGGATAATGTCTGATGTCAAAGGTAATCATAATGGGCAATATAGGATAATGTCTGAAGTCAAACGCAATCATAATGGACAATATAGGATAATGTCTGAAGTCAAAGGCAATCATAATGGGCAATATAGGATAATGTCTGAAGTCAAAGGCAATCATAATGGGCAATATAGGATAATGTCTGATGTCAAAGGTAATCATAATGGGCAATATAGGATAATGTCTGAAGTCAAAGGCAATCATATTGGGCAATATAGGATAATGTTCATGTCTGAAGTCAAAGGCAATCATAATGGGCAATATAGGATAATGTCTGAAGTCAAACGCCATCATAATGGACAATATAGGATAATGTCTGATGTCAAAGGTAATCATATTGGGCAATATAGGATAATGTCTGAAGTCAAAGGCAATCATATTGGGCAATATAGGATAATGTCTGAAGTCAAAGGCAATCATATTGGGCAATATAGGATAATGTCTGAAGTCAAAGGCAATCATATTGGGCAATATAGGATAATGTCTGAAGTCAAAGGCAATCATATTGGGCAATATAGGATAATGTTCATGTCTGAAGTCAAAGGCAATCATAATGGGCAATATAGGATAATGTCTGAAGTCAAAGGCAATCATATTGGGGAATATAGGATGAAGTATGAAGTAAAGGGAAATCATAATGGGCAATATAGGATAATGTCTGAAGTCAAAGGCAATCATAATGGGCAATATAGGATAATGTCTTAGTCAAAGGCAATCATATTGGCCAATATAGGAGAATGTCTGAAGTCAAAGGCAATCATAATGGGCAATTCAGGATAATGTCTGAAGTCAAAGGCAATCATAATCGGCAATATAGGATAATGTCTGAAGTCAAAGGCAATCTTAATGGGCAATATAGGATAATGTCTAAAGTCAAAGGAAATCATAATGGGCAATATAGGATAATGTCTGAAGTCAAAGGCAATCATAATGGGCAATATAGGATAATGTCTGAAGTCGAAGGCAATCATAATGGGCAATATAGGAAAATGTCTGAAGTCAAAGGCAATCATAATGGGCAATATAGGATAATGTCTGAAGTCAAAGGCAATCATATTGGGCAATATAGGATAATGTCTGAAGTCAAGGGAAATCATAATGGGCAATATAGGATAATGTCTGAAGTCAAAGGCAATCATAATGGGCAATATAGGATAATGTCTTAGTCAAAGGCAATCATATTGGCCAATATAGGAGAATGTCTGAAGTTAAAGGCAATCATAATGGGCAATACAGGATAATGTCTGAAGTCAAAGGCAATCATAATGGGCAATACAGGATAATGTCTGAAGTCAAAGGCAATCATAATGGGCAATATAGGATAATGTCTAAAGTCAAAGGAAATCATAATGGGCAATATAGGATAATGTCTGAAGTCAAAGGCAATCATATTGGGCAATATAGGATGATGTCTGAAGTCAAGGGAAATCATAATGGGCAATATAGGATAATGTCTGAAGTCAAAGGCAATCTTAATGGGCAATATAGGATAATGTCTGAAGTCAAAGGCAATCTTAATGGGCAATATAGGATAATGTCTGAAGTCAAAGGCAATCATAATGGGCAATATAGGATAATGTCTGAAGTCAAGGGAAATCATAATGGGCAATATAGGATAATGTCTGAAGTCAAAGGCAATCTTAATGGGCAATATAGGATAATGTACAGTATCTTTCCGTGAATTATTGTTAAACACATACAAATGCCTTTGAGAGCGAAATTTTTGGTAAATAAAAAATAGTTAATAATTTGTCGTTATTGCGGTAATCAGTCTCCGTCATTTTATTGTTTTGTCAGTATGGCTAATAAGTTCTATCAAAGGCATTCAAATTATGGTAAACGACCTTTTTTGTGGATGAATACATGTTTTTGCTTGGCAATACGTGCGGTTTTAAATGGAATATGCATAGATGTGTGGAGATTGTTAGTTGATGATATTTCAATTCTTCTTTGTACATGAAGCACGTCGACCTACGCGTGCACCATTACCTTCACCTCCAGTGGAGATATGCGAATAACGATGCGCTAAGTGGTGTTCTATTAACACTGACGCTCCGATGTGGACCACCTCTATCCGGTTTATGTGGTCTTTGTCTGATGCTGAAATCACGGCCCGTATTCACCAATCGATTGTTAGACTTAAATATTCTTGAAACTGCTCTGTTCTCAAAAGGCTGTTAATTTGAATTTACACGGTATACATGCACCAACGCTAATTTTAGCATTCTTTATTTAGAATGATTAAGACAAGACAAGACAAGACAAGACAGTTTATTAAGATTTGTACATAGTACATCATCTAAACACATCATAATCTTACATGCATTTTGTCACATTATATCATTTTAACATTTAATTATAATAATAAAATATTTGTAAACACGGATACACATAAACACATAAAATACAGAGATAGTTTTATGAGTAACAGGAAAACAACGGTCATGATATTTCAATAAATTAACATCGAAATATAAACTTTTTTTAACTAATGTTTTTAGTGTAAAGGAGGACAACTCTGTGTATATTACACAGTAGTGTTCAGGAAAGTATTTCTTATTTTTAACGCTTCTTTAATATACTTTGCTAACATTAAAAGTTCATTTTTATTATTACTTTTTAATAATTGGTGAAATTTGTGAACAGACGGTCTATTGTAGTAAAATTGTTTTATATATTTTTTTCTAATATCTACAAAATTTAAGCATTTACAAATAAAATGAAATTCGTCTTCAATATCAATTTCGTTACAACAAAGACAATATCGTTCGTTTCTAGGAATATTTTGAGTGGCATATCGACCAATTTGAATTCTAAGCGGTAAAACTGATAATCTTAATTTAGCAATATATGATCTTAAAGATTTGGGAACAATATCTAAATAACATTCATAGCCATACACAGGTTTAAATAAACGATACATGTCTAACACAGGGCTATTATCTACTGTTCTATACCAATCCTGGGTATACATATCAATAATTCTACTTTTAAATTGGCATAAAAACACATTTACATCGACAGCATTGACATTATCAAATACATAAGAAAACCCGTAAATGTCAAAAAGTTTCTTAACATTTGAAACCCAATTGGTATGGCCATTCTGACTATCTTGAAGGGCCTGTAAGTATACCGTTTTTAATATAATGTTGTCAGTATTTGATAACTTAAACCAGTATTTTACAATTCTAATATAACGATTTATAAAAAGAGGATATCTACCTAAATCGCCATAAACCGCTGCATTGCACGTGTTTTGTTTAACGTTCAGTAATCTTTTGCAAAATTTTAGGTGGATTCGTTCTATTTCTTTAGACTTTGTGTTTCCCCACACTTCACATGCATAGTTTAACATTGATCCCACGAAAGCGTCAAACAACTGACAAATGGTTTCAGGTTTTAAATCAAATTCCTTACATTTGTTGAATAAAATATTCGCGGCTTTAAGTGCTTTACCAGATAGATATTCTTGGTTCAAATTAAAGTTGCCGGTATAATTAAAAACTGTTCCGAGATAATTGAAATCATTTACAACTTCTATTGGTTGTCCATCATACGTCCAATTTTCGGAAGGTAACAATCGACCACGTTTTCGAAATACCATGATTTTTGTCTTATTGATATTAACTTTAAGCCCCCAAGTTTTGCAATATTCAAGCAAGCGATCTAAATGGTTTTGAACTTCTTCAGGTGTTTTACCTACAATTGCCATATCATCGGCAAAAAGCAACAAAATCAATGTTATATCGTCAATATTCAAACCAGATGAAGAATGGGTTGGTGAATGCGGGCCCAGATTTTCTTAAAATAATTGTTGGATGCAATACGCACTGGGGAGAAGTGTTTACTTCAATTACATAGCGCGCTTTCATAGCATTTTGATGTTAAAAATGATAAAGACGTGTATAAGTATGACAGGAACTGTCTAGACTTGCCTGACTAAACAAGCACAGACAAGAAGCGTTACTCAATTATATAGCGCTTTATAGCACTGGAAAATTTTCCATGCATGTAGATATTGTGCAATCATAATTTATGATAAAAGGTACGTACGACGGAAATGTTGTCTCATGTGCAACACTTTGTTTAATGGGTAACACCACCAGCTAATATGTATTTGGAGGCAATTTAACTGACCGACCGCAAGCTCGGAAAAATACAATCATTTATGCCAACAATCAGTTTCGTGTAATGCTTAAAGATTTGACCGTTTCAATAGTGAATAATTTGTTACAACATATTTGATTTTTATTTTGAGAGCACGAGAAAATTATCCAACAACAATGAAGATTTTTTCTTCAGACAAACTCTGTTTGCATGAAACAATATCTAAATTGAGGCTCATTTGTTAATTACCAGCAGTAAATTTATATTAGAAGAAACAAATTTTACCAGAACGATATGTCGCTCATACATAAAACGATGTTATCTATTTATAATTGTACAATTTACATTCACTATAAGAGTAAATGTTGAGGCAGAAGTGTCGTACAATTGCATCTCCTGTAGTTTTAAGCTTTAAGCTTTAATATAGCGGAATTGTGGGTCTCCACGTTTAACGAAGTCTGCAGAAAATAAAAGTAAAAAAATCATCGATGCGGCTCTCGCACTTTAATAGATCGATGAGAATTATTGTCCAATTTTGTCTCTATGAAATTTCTCAGGGAGAAGGTGCGATATCCGAGTATGCGTCGCGTTGTCGCATCTTTGTGGATTTTTTTTCAGGGCGTAATTTAACTGGTGCAACCTCGATTTCTTAACTACATGATATTATGGTATATGAGAACTTTGTAATGCATTTTAAGTTTGCAGGTCAATTTTGTTAAGAAATAGTCTACTCATTCTGCAATTACACAACCTCGGTACTTGTTCCCATTTCCAGCTCACAATACATTATTTGTAACGGTTTCCCATGGTGATACGTTATTCGCAATTTAAGTTACACGACGCTGGGAGACAGTAATTAAACACAACATCGGAAGCTATTTCTACTTATTGGATATTGATTAATGCATATATAGGGTAGCACTTATTTCCATGAACAGGAATGCATAGGAAACAAAAGTTGTGCACGACAATTGTTCCATCATGGTGACAATAGTGTTATAATGTATCATGTTGTTTTATTTTAATTGTTCACTGTGATTGATTCTTACGGTCTACTTCATATTTCCATTAAAGATTGACTTTTTCTCTTTATTTAGATGAATTTTCCCGAAGGAAATGCCTTAAGCCACAATGTTGATGACATTGTCACGTTTGATTTAGACAAGCATGTTATTCACAGTCTTAATTTAATAGTTAAATAACATATCTTCATTGACCGCATCATTTATTTCAGAGATTTACTCATTACATTTTGCATCGAATTTATAACAAACCATCTGAGGTAATTGTCAACGACTATTCTAGTCAAGGTTATTGTCAACGTAGTCAAGGTTTTTCATTATGAGTCGGAAAGTTTAATTTACCGGTACCTAGCCTAAGACATGCTATCAAACATCTATTAATCCCAACTCAATACGAGGGTTAATATTATAGCAATTGTAATTAATTTACGGACTTGCTTTTGCCTTCGTATATAAAACGCCAATTTATGAAAACTCGGTTACAAAAGCTTGAAGAAATAATTAATACATTATTATGATGTACGTCTGAATGAATGTCTGTTGAATGTGTGTTGCAAAGTTATTTCTAGGCCGGTATTCCCAAAGCTTCCAAGGGAAATTTTAACTCAAGTAGTGCTTCAGTGAAAAGTTTAGATCTGATAATCTATGTGAAATGCAATAATTACTGTTAGGCCATCCTTAAAATATTATTTGTTTGCGGTAAAGCGACCGACTCATGAAATTGGGCCCGACATAAGTTTTTATAGACTGCCGTGAAATAATTTTGTTTTAATATCTATTCGAGACTGGTAGTTATGTATTCATCATGTTTTGTTCGTAATTAATTCATAACGTTGTTTTTATCAACTAAACACTGCATACTAATTACATTGCAATAATATTTCCAATTAGAACAAACAAACCTGTTAAAGTAATATAACCTCCAAGGACATTGACAAAAAACGGCTGCACATTGTTCCCAGATTAATATTGGGATATAAAAGAGGTTAAAATAATGTTCATATGATGGAAACAGAGTTTATGCATTAACAGAGAAAATATATTATATAGTTTAGGTCGTTTTTGTTGGGAACTTTGTTTTCTTATTTATGTTCGTCGTCCGGTTTGTGGGTACAGTATTTTGTATAACCATAATATGTAGTTCTGTCTTCACATGTCGGAATGAAGCAAAGGGTTAATTCGCTGTCAGTTGTCATTTGTTCTTAAGACTCTGTCGTCGTGAGTTGTTCTTGTTGTCTGTTCGCAATTCCATCTATAAAATATAAACTATAGTATAATATCAAAAATGCTGAAACATAAGTCATACTACAGAGTAACTATGTAGATTGCAGATGACAACAGTGACTATAAAATGCCCCCCATGGTTATTGCTTAAGTGCCATGCACTCTTCAAAGTCGCTGTTGTTTGGGACAATATAAAATGTGACTGGTAACTAAAGTAAAGACCTATCATTTATACAGTCAAACGGCTATTACACAAAAAATCACCAATATTCACAAGTTTCCATGTACGTTGAAATAATCTAGTATGCAAATTTCTCTCTGGTAATGGTAACTCTTTGAACACTTCATATTTGTTATCTGTTATTTCCGCACTCCACAATGATTCCCGGTATTGATAATGTCTCTCGAATTACTGTCTCATCTTTATACTAAGTGAAAGCGTGAAACGTAATCGATTACTTCGTGTAGTTTAATTGTAAGAATGGAATATTTCTCTACTAGTGTGCGGTAATCGTCGACAGAAGGAAGAGACGTGCTCAGATGATAACCATGGCTGCAAGTATCGTGAGAAAAAAATCGTACGGGACATTTTGTTTTGACTGTGAAGAATGGCAAAGTTAATACAACGAGGATATTTTTCGAAAACATATTTTGGCAAGATGTTGATTGTGGTACAAAGAAACACGTGTAAGTAACACCTGGAATTGATGCTATCCGCCTTCGCAACGCAACGTTTGAACATATAAAAAATATATGTAACTTCAATAGCCTGTTTGATTGGAAACAACTTATGTTGTACATCTGTTGTGACTACTTTGATATAATGCATTTCAATAATGTTTAATGTTGATATTCATGTCATATTCGATCACTAAATCATAACCGTTACCTTAACCATTAAAAAATCCCCTTTAAGTGGCTGTCTAGATTTAGTGATAACTGTTGTTTTCAATCATGTATACACGTGACGTCCTCGATTATCGTTTAGAAATGAATCTCCCTATGGCAGTACTGTATTTGTAGTAAAAGTATGAAAATAAATACGACGCTATCAGGTTGGACAAAGAAAGAAAGTGACACATTTAATGATTGAATGATTTACTAATATATAACTAGTACATATTGTGTTTATTTGGACACCACCCTAAATTAACGCAGGAAGAATCAATTGGTGTTTGGTCATTCTTCTCAATTTTACAACTTTAGGACAGCTGTTGTGTAAAGTTTCTGGTAATTCTACAAACTCCTCAAAACTGCATACAACTTATTAAAATTTGATTGTTTCTTATTCTAGACAGCCAAATATTAAGAAATACATCGTACATTTAATGAGCAACGTCATTACATGCACAACAGCTTAATCTTAAGTATGTCATGTAATCGCTGAACAAGTTTTGACCAGATGTTAGGCATATTTCATTTAAACAGATTATTCGGATACATCAAAGTTATCATTTTCTAGAAGAGACAATCACTGTAATTATGTAAACTTTGTCAAACTTTACACTTGTCAAAAACTAATTTGAAATATATTTGCATTACATTTGCCTTAAAATGGTCGACGCAACGCATTGGTGAGTAAGATCAGTTAATAGGTGCGCCACAACTTTCCCAGAATTAAACAATATGACCGCCAGTGTATACAAATATTCACCGCTTGGCACTGCAATAAAAATTTAAACTCATTAATATTGTCATGAATACCTATCAAGGTCTGAAAGGAGTTGACAATCATTTGCACGAACGGAAACAATCGGTACTAGGCTAAACATTGCGAAATCATTTCTCAAAAGAACATTATGGAAATTCGTTATTTGTGTCCTATTTAAAAATTTAATGAAGGTACTTTTTAAAATTGTGTAACCATCCCTGAGGTGTTTTTTTTAAATAAATAATAATGTTTATCAGTCAACTATTTTTTGTCTTCTAATTGGCTGCTGGTCTTTAGGGAGTAAACGTATTGGGTGATTTTTTTTAGATTGATTTGTAGTAAAATAAATGTGCAAACCTCTTATATATAGGTGTGGGATTTTTAACTAGATACCAATGCTTTTTTCATATGTGTTCGAAAGTTTAGACATCTCTAGGTGTTAATTTCAATTAGTATTTAATATATACAATCCAAGGTATGGATTTATGCAGAAAGAATGACACTTTCTCACTTCATTAACGTTGTGTGACATAATGAAGTAATGTAAAACCACAATCCGTACCACACTGCTATTAATTGAAGCAATTAACGGCGACTCTTACTAAATAACACACTCTGTGTAAAATAACACGCTCAGAATTCCGTAACGTACTGTGACATGATGGAGCTACATAAAATAACGCTCGCTAAATTATAAAAGTTATCATGATATCGTGCATGTAGTAGACAGAACATCTCTCAATTCGGTAAAAGATTGCAGTGTTATCGTGTCGACAGACCAGACAACCTGCCAGTAATGTTGCTCGTGATATATGTCTTATTCATGCCTTATTAATACATATCTAATGGTACATAATGTCTAGACTGCGTATACGTGGGAATGGAAGGGATAAGTTTTGTGATATGCAAAGATAACAACTGTATACAACTAGTATCTTTTGCAATATGCATGTTACCAGTATTTCTTAGAGCAAACATTATTAAAATGAGTGAAAAACAAACATTTAGGGAAATAAATAGCGGTGTATATATCAATTAAGGGATCTCGAAAAAGAGCGCGGGATTAAGGCAAGAAATAAGGAAGCAATAATTAAATAATAACAAAAGATTGCGACTAAGAGAAACAATAACACAAAGGCAAACATACTAATACGGAATGTCCATATTTTAACATTCCAAATATACTGGCTAGTATTTCCAAGATGTTTAAATTTAAGTTGTGTATTAAATTTGTTAAAACAATTCATGCACTTGTTCCTTGGTAATTTCCAAACCGTGAATAGTAGTAATGCTATTGCTGCATCACTCAATGTCAAGGCAACTATAGCTGCATTATCTTATTGCTGCATCACTTCATGTCAAGGCAACTATAGCTGCATTATCTGACAGCATTGTGCACAGTGAACTTCACGAGCAAGAAAAGTGAACTCGAACTTTGCTATTTGGAACTCGGATAGCAAAATGCACCAGTGCCCAACGGAAAGTAATTGAGAAGAGACAGAAAACGTAGTTGCATGAATAATAATGTCATGTTACACAAAACATTATGATAAATTTATTATGTCGTTTTCTAAACATTTCATGGTTTGTCGACGCGGACGTTGTTCTAAGGAGCTATGGGTTTTTTAATAGTTCACTCACTGGAAACAAACAAAGCGAACCGTTAAGCATTGGTCATACAATTTCATCAAACTGTATTGTCACTTCAATTAGTTGTTTTATTATTATACAGTACCCTCCGTTGTTATAACAATGCAAGTGATCCAAGTGCATGTGTTTAATATAAATTATTGAAACCAAGACAATCATGGTTATTCCTGCATATACACAGAGCCACCCGTCAGAAACAACATTTATCTCTTTTTGTCTTTATAATATAACGTAATTAATTGCTAACGAATACGATAATGCGCTGATAAATATCAAAATTTATTGAATGCTGTATTCTATGTTATGACTATTTATTTCGAATTACAATACTATGAGTTAAATTTATATTTATATTCGCATGCATTGTGCATTTTGATTGCCCCAATTCTGAGGTTTGGTGCGCCATTCAGCTGGCTTAAACCAACAATGAGTTGCATCGACCGTTCAAATGCGATGACCCCATTTTTGATCATGGTTGTGCTTCGTGTTTGTTTTATGTTCGTTTCATGAATTTCCTTTATGTTTATGTATAGATGTGGCAGTAGTGTAATGGTGTATGGTGTCCGCCTTTGGTTTGTGAGTTCGATCCCTACTCGGGGAGCGCTCGGCTGATACATGTACTTCGTTTGAGTTTGAGTATAACTGCAACACTAAAACTGAGTTTTCACAAATTTTTTGATTTACGATAAGCAACCGTGAACATGTAAGTGAACACATTACTAGATGTATCAATTCCATGTAGTTTAATATTTCACTCATGAGCATAAGCACTGTTCAATTGTCATTCATCCGAAACGTATGGGAAATGTGACCGGAAATCAATAGGAGGTCTGACATATTCTGATATTATTGTGACGAACTTTCGATATTAATTACGGCCACACAAGTAAATCAGTGAATCTTCCAGTGAAGAATAGGATATACATAAAAGCTACATAGTGGATAACTGTAATTACATGTTTGTGTTTAGATTTTAAACTAGTTTTATTTTGCAAAAAGGAAAAGACATTCACATTTAATATGTATTCGATAGTTGCATACTGTGCATGTGTGCATGGGTAACCTGACTTGTTCAAGGGTACGATTGCAATAATTACACCGTGGGAAATCTCTAAGTCATGTGTAAGTACACGTATTACGAAATAATGTTGTTTGTCACATTGTACGTGAACGTTCTTCACACAAGGACACTTTTGATTTCAAACTTATATTTCACGGTGTTAAAACGAATCGGTCACGTGTCCGTTAAAACTAACAAGACAAGACAAGACAAGACAAGACAAATATTTATTAAGACTTGTACAGTGTACATCGTCTAAACACTAAAATGTTTTACATACATACATTTGGTCACGTTATAATGAATACAATAATAACAAATACAATCAAATTAACAATCATGTACATATATATTTTTTGGTAAAAGCTTAATATAAATAAGTATAATGTACATTCGTAATTTCTATGGGAGATAACTACTTATAGTTATGTCACAACATTAAGACAATTATTTCTTATAATTAGTGCTTCTTTTACAAATTTTGCTAACTTAATAAGTTCGCATGTATTAGTTGTATTTAACAATTGGTGGAATTTGTAAACAGAAGGTCTATTGTAATAACATTGCTTTAAATAGTTTCGCCTAAGAACAGAGTATGAAGAACATTTACAGACAAAGTGAAACTCATCTTCCACATCTAATTCATTGCAACCAAAAACGCACCCTCTCCGTTACGGTACATGTCCCTCTCCGTTAAAAATCAACACTAAAACTACCGGTAGGTCACTTTAACGTTAATATAATAGCTTTTTATCGCTAAAATTCGAGTTTTATTTGTTTCACGGAACATCTTGGACATTGAACTGCTTATGTATCATGGATTTTCTCCATAAAGCAGTACGTTTTCTAGAAATAGCGAAAACAGTTGTAAACTCTGACTGACATCTGCTAATTTCAGTGATGTTTTCTGTCGTAATTTCCTTTGTTTAATTAAAAGCCGGTGTTTTATGGATTAAACTTAGTTAAAAAATGATTCTACCACGGCACGCGGCTAGTGGTGCATAGATAAAGAAGGAAATTAACTGTGGGTTATTCTGCAACAAATAATGGGCGGAGCCTAATGTTTTGAAAATTGTTCCAGAAATTCGAAGAAATTGTTCCGTAAAATGCTCGTGCTTAAACGCGTGATAGCAAATTGTGACAAACAAATCATTTTCTGCATTTTGTAGCCCAATAAAACCACACTTGTACTACATATTTTATACTTAAGTTCACAAAAACGTTTACGTTTTGTTAATATGCTTTTATTTTGCGTTTTTTAGCATCATATTTTCACTGTATTATATCGATAAGTATGACGTCATTCGCTCAATGTTATCAATAAAGCTGACGACATTTTGAATTGTTATGATTATTGACGTCACAGAAACGCACGTGTGAATGCTCTTCTCGGAAAATGGGCGGAGTATATAGAGAATACATGGTTGGTGCCGGGATGGAGAACGTTTACCCGGTGAGACTTAGAAAATAAAAATAGGGCGTGCTTTAGCGAGCTTTGTTTTTGTTTTAAACCAGATTATATTGGTTTTTAAAGAGTTACATTACGTCACACCAACTACGTCATTCATTTTGTGTTGTAAGTTTACACAATGCAGTCAAACCAGAACGCGTTTGTTTTGCAGTTTAAAATACATGAAATCGGAATAAATATTTAGTGTTTCTGTGTTTTGAATGGATTATATTATGCAATAGGATTCAGATAAAAAGTGTATAGAATATTTGCCTCGATTGAAAACGGTGAGATTGATCCCTTTTCAATTTTCTCCGATTTACTCGGATAGTTGTGAGTGGAGGACAGTGTAACTGAAAGTGAAATGCATCAAATTAATGTTTCGTTCTACGTTAAAATTACAGATGTAGCATTTGATGATTTTTTTTCATTTATTTTCATCGGAAATTTATATAAAGGGTTATATCTTTGATGAATATGCTCTGTTTGTTGAACAAAGAAAGTCTATCCACAAAGAATAACCCGCTTGCATCAGATTCAAGTGTGTTGAAATGGAATGGAACTGGATGGAAGTTGTTGTTAACAAGTTAAATGGAATGTAAGGGCAAACAACTCATTTGTTGTTTAACTCTGTTAAACTAGACAACACAAAGTTTGTATCGATGAAAAACTGGTAAGTAGACTTTATGCTGTGTCATTATCGACAATGTCGTTATCCGGCGCGTAGGAATACCTATTGACGGTATATAAGTCTACTGCCGGATATCAGCAAGTTTATACGGTCACCGCTTTATTAGGTTACTGTTTGGGTTAGTAGCAGGATAAAGATAAATATAGTTCTCATTCATAACCTTTAAACTACGAATTTTATATAAGATCGTGTTAGAATCGAAATAATTAACGGGTAACAGTTGATTATTGCGGTAATAACCAACGGTTTGTCGTTCCGATGCTTGTTATCAAACCACTCGGGTAACCGCCCTTGTGGAATAATTCCTACGCATCGGAACTCCAAACAGTTGGTTATTACCGCAATAACCAACAGTTACCCGTCAATTATTTCTTAATTCCACTATGGATGTATGTTGTTACTGATAGCACAATTAGTAGAAAAAATGGTATAAATGCCATAAACTTAGGCCACGACACAGAATAGTCAGATACTGGTAACCTCTCCGTATGAGGAACCGGTACCCTCTCCGTCGCCACAGCTTTTATTCGCTACAAAACAAAACATGTAAAACATAAATTTTTTGCATTATGTAATTTGTTATCATACAAATGTATGGCATTAAACATAATTTCTAGCTGTTTGCTGCCCTTTCTGAAATTGAATTGTTTTCAAATTGAAGACGAGCTTTTACGTCATCATGTCTTATTGAATTTTATTCAAAATTGTTGGTTATTTGGGTACTGCAATGTGATTTAAAGGGGCGTATCGACGGCTAATACGGAGTTATTTTCTGAAAAAATAAAATTTTATTTCAAGAAGTATTTATTAAATGATTGCTTGACACATAGGTCTCGTTTTTATAACCAAACAGTAAAATGTTGTCTTTTATAATTATTAAAAGTGGTCAAAGTGACACTTTGCGTGGGCGCGGGAAAATTAGTAGTAGAAGTTAAATCGATATAGATGAAATGTACATGAAGTACCGCTATGTGCATGCACACTATATATAACTGTACTGTAGCGTGAGACAGATTTCACTGAAGTGAGAGATTTTGTAGGCGTTAGTTCAAATCCTACTAGAACCCCGTGTATCAAAACACAAATTTTTGGCATTGTACTTATTTTTTCTTAATTATTCCATCAGCATATTATTGCTATTAGTAAATTATAGCAAAAGAGCCTTCGGGTGCTGGACACTCGACTTCCTCGTATTTAATAGTACTCTGGCCTATTGTTTATAGAATAGGTTAATCACTGTGATGAAGTATGTTGAATTTTAAGTCTATATCTCTTATGGATATTGAACAATTTGACCTAAAATTCTAAGTTGAAAACAAGGGCAAAAACTCCACCAAAATCCTTGATATTCTTACCTCATCTTGTCTACATAATAGGTTCATAACTGTGATCAAGTATATTGAGTTTCAAGTCAATACCTCATATAGATATAGTGAAATTTGACCAAAAGCGAAAATTCTAAGTTGAAAAAGGGGCAATAACTAAAAAAATCCTTGACAGAATTACCTCCTCTTGTTTACAGAATAAGTTCATCACTGTGATTGAGTACTTTGAGTTTCAAGATAATATCTCATATAGGTATTGATAAATTTTACTTAAAGCGGAAATTGTAAGTTGAAAAGGGTAATAACTCCAATAAAATCAGTAAAAGAGTTACCTCATCTTGCTGCAGAAAGAGACAGCACCATAAACACGTACCTTGTGTTTCAATTTCATGTCTTTGATAGTTATTGGGAAATTTTATATTTACCAAAAAATGTCAAAATTTGCCAAGTTTTGAGTCCAATCAAGGGCAGATAACTCTGGAAATACAAATCACAGAGTTACCTGTCTTGTTGTTATGGATTATCCTTTGATAGTGAAAAAGTATTGAAAGTTTCATATGGATACCTTTGATATTTTTGTGAGATATGGAATCTGACAAAAAACTTAACCAAAAATCGTCTATATAAAAATGGTAATGTGCCTTGGAATTACCGTGAATATGTCACTTTAATTCGCAAAATGGTACTTTGGTATCATTATTTTTTTCAGTTGATCTTTGACAGTAGTTGCACTGCGTCTTGTTAATATTGTAAGATTATAATAATTGTCACTTGTAAATAACAGCACGGTTATAAAACTAATAAAGAAAATTTATAACCGAGAAATAAAAGAAGTCAACATAAAGAAAAGTGATTTTAAAGTAAACAAATATGAAAAGAAAAAGGAAAGTTTTTGGCAGGACTCGAACCACAGTCTAATATCAATCTAGGGCTTTTGGGTAGATCGGATGAAAAGTGTTTGACTTTGACTTGACAGAAACGAAAGTGATCTACAGACCGACAGACTGACCGGCCAACATAAAGTAATCCAATAGTTTAGTTTAAACCTATGTATTTTAGCTCGATTGCATCGAAAGCCTAAGACTTAGTGAGACACTCTCGGGTCCGTTTCCTGGGTAGAACCAGTACTTGGTGTCTTTGGGGGATATCCTGAGTACTTTCCCAAAGTGGGGATCGAACCCGGGACATCCAGGTCGCTAGGCGGACACCATATCCACTACGCCACCGCGACCTCAAGCAAACCAATAAGGTGACATAATAATTATCAAAACAGTTGAACATTGTAGGATTGTGTATTTTAAGTCAAAGAATACATGCATTTGATACAATTAACAAACGCGCATTTATTGCACACACAATATACAAGTCATGTTATTAAAATACATAATATTGTACTTTGTCAAACTTTAATCGATTAGTTTTTTAAAAAGCTGACATATTCTCACTGATTATACTTTAAATTATATTTTATTTTAATATAATTTTCATTTTCTGATGTTTTTGAAGGAAAATATCACTGTAATAATTTTCTTTTCTGTATTTGTACTGAAAATCGCGTGTATCGTGTTAATTGATCACCAAAGTGGTAGAGTTCTACACATTTTGAGTTGAAACGGATTTTAAAAAAGAAACATCTCCCTACCAACAGCCGTATAGATAAGAACTCGTGTATTAATGAACTATAACGGAAAGGTTGCAGGTACCATTCACGGAGAGGACACAGGTACCACAAAAAATGAAGTAACGGAGACGATACAGGTGCCGGGGTGATACTAATTTCATTCGTTTTGTACATATTTAAGACAGTATTCATCATTGTTTTGTGATTTTTACTAATGAAATATCAGTTGAGAATGCACCCAACAGGAATTGACAGAAATCGATACACATCTATACACAAACTTCAAATGTAAATATGTGGGGTTGACGACCGTCTGAAATTGTTTTCTTTCGTTTAAGTTCCGTATTGCATTTGTACAAAAACAAACATGCTGTTTCAAAGCTTAATGATGATAATGTTCCGTGCGCCATAAATTTTCAAGCAACTTACCTCATAACTTCCGTTTTTCTGTGTTGACTGATGCATCCCTACATCCAAACATCCAGATTTAACGGAGAGTGACAGGTACCGTAACGGAGAGGGTGCGTTTTTGGTTAGTTTTAACGGAGAGGTGACCGATTCGTATTAACACCGTGTATTGATTAGTACATGCATTAATTGCACAAAAGGTATGAAATTATATTTGAAGGAAAACAACATAGAAAAACGTGTTTCTCTTGAGAAACACATCATGCAGTGCTTTTACATAACATAAAACTACACTGCATCAATTTGATACTTTTTTTAAAGTTACTGTGTTTGTTAAATGGAAAAGGTCAGGCATTATGCATGTAAAAAATCAAGCTTTTGATTGAACGGCAAGTTGTTATTAGATGACGAAATTTCGCCGACAGTTATGGATATCTCTATCATGGGAATGGTATTTTTCATGTCCAAACTATTTGATTATGTCCTTCTCAATTACATTTGGTTTGCTGACCATCATTCATGTGTAATAAAGCGAGGAAACATTCCGTCTCAGCCCTATAGCACTAAACAAGAATATCAATGGCTATGCACGAGCCTCAATGTTATATGCCGGTATAGAAATGACAAAGTTCAATGAAGAAAACAAACATGTTTGGAAAATAAATTACAAGCTTGTATCAAAATGGTAGTGCATTAAGTGAACATATATGTCGTTTCATTTTAAAGCAAATGACTTTGTAACAAGTTTTAACAACCTTTTGCCGATTAATCAACTATGAGAATGCTCATTGGGCGTGGTATTATATTAACCGTGCAGACAGATTGTGTTATTAGTACTTATGGTAACAATATAGAGCCAAAATCAGTTTGCTACCTGATTATGTTATATGACACTTCTGCTAATTAGTAGGATTATTTTTCTATTAATTAACCATTTGGCGTTACCACGCGTTTATATCAAATTTAGCTAATTATTATTTATAACATAATCGTACATATAAAATATCACGTCATAGGTGTGAATCCGGAATTCTGCAGTATTAATAAAACGTACATAAATTCGATCTTGGATGGTCCTCTACCAAACCTGCTGTGATAGTTCAGCTTTATTGCACAATAATGGACAATAAGACAAAAAAGAAAATACGCCTTTTTAAAGTGTAACACAATGCATTGCACTCAAACATTTAAACCTGATCACGTTTACTTGATGAGGAAGTTTGATTTAAAAGTATTTAAAAAACTATTTTCGGAACTATATTTCGCCATCAAGTACATGTATGTGCGAAAAAGCATTAATGTATCGCGAAAAGTCGCTTCGATGGTCAGATGACCATGTCAATAATACCCTTTGCGATACAAACCTTATAATTGTATGTCTCCAGATACAGACTGTCTAGACTGCAAACACGCGCAAATCACGGACATAGGTTTAGCGATAGTGAAGCGAAGACTTGTATTCTAACTACGAAACTGGTAAATGGGTGAGCTACAAACAATACAAGCTAAGAAAGTGTTGATAAACAAGGCAACTTGAAGAAACAATAACATAAGGCATTTAAAAGAACATTGCCCTACAAAGTCAGTGTAACATTACTTACTGAATGAATAATAAAAACCAAAAATAACTGTATGTATTCAAACTTTAAAAATATATAATTTAGTTATAGTTAGTATATAAATAAACAGTAAAACTATTTGTAACAATTAAACGCAAAATGTAGACACACTGTAAACAGTAGGGTAGGATTTATTGTTAAATTTATATTTTGTATAAATTAACTACGAGTGGTTTCTACTGTACTAAAATTTGATTTATGTGTTGTTTTTGCTTATGTACACAACAACAAATTAACTAATTAACTTTTTGCTAATTATTATAATTGTTTTTCGTATCGTTTTATGATTTCTAAGAGTAATTACCTTTTAAGGCCGTACTCGTGTAAAACTATCGCCTTAGGGATGCAATATTCCTCAATATCTGTATTTTCGTATAGCAATATTGTCAAGGCTAGGAAATTGAATCAATGATTCTTCATGAAAATAAATTACATACTCATAAATAATCCAACTGAACTCGTTGCCTTGAGGTTGGGGCAGCATCTCAAAGACTTTACAAATTCTCGAAACGTTAGTGTCACAGGATAATGGTAAATTTATGTACAGGTACTTCAAATTTAATACTTTGATGAACGTTAAAAGTTCAAAGTCCAATGTTATTATCATGTGACAAACGTATACAAAATGTGTTATACATTATATAATGTTTCTTCATGACCTTCATGTTTTCAATCACGAAAATGTCCACTATTTTTCCTTTCATTTAAATTTGCCCTCAATGTTGAAAAGGAAAGAATTGCATTCCCACAACAACACATGTAATTGGCATGTTCTGTGTCATGGAAATACTGGAAAATACTGGAAATGAAATACATTCTGTTTTTTTCTAGACTTAATTGTTTATGCATTTAGCCTCGTTTGAAGATTGTTAAGCATCAATGTTTTTACATTAACACAAAAACTAAACTGGATATATTATTTTTATAACATTCCACAAACAAACGTTTTAAATACTTTTAATACGGATCATAGCTTATCGCCTCTAATGTTACCAAATAATTCATTGAACGAACGTTTATTGTCAAACATGGGGAGCTATAACACATAGTTGATTTTTAAATAATTCTAAGCTACTAACCCTGAATGAAAGCTTCGTTATTTGATGTGTACGAGTACGGTTAATTTCTAAAACTCCTTAACCATTCTATTAAAAGCATTTCCAGTAGGACGTTACTATACATGCATTACGATTTGAATTTAATGAAATTTGGTTGAATAGCTATCATAAACTTCCATCCACTTTAGTTTGTATGTTTTACCTCTTTAAAGTTTAACGAAATATACATCATAAGTTTGTTGAGCATACACAAACCTAGCACAACTGTTTGATTAGCTCAATAGTATTTCATGTAATCGCTGAGTAAGTTTCATTGCATTGGACAAGATGTTGGAAATATTTCATTTAAAGCCACACTAAAGGTTAATGTGGTCAAAGTTCAAATGCACAAGCAGAACTGTAATGTAAGTGCCTAGTAGAAGTGTCTTATTGAATGTTTAAGCTTTTGTAATACACTGCGACTATTATTAGACAATTTCAATTAAATTGCAATACTACGAGTTTAATTATAAATACGATAGCATCCATACTGTTTTATTCTGGACCAAGTATGAGGTTTCGTGTGTCATTCAGTTGTCACATACGTCTGTTGAGCATACTCACACCTCCTGATTAGACAATAGTTTTATACAAGTAATCGCTGAGTATATTTCATTTTACTGTACCAGATGTTGGAAATATTTAATTTAAACATAATATTTAGAAACAGCAAAGTAATACTTATGTAGAAGGGAAATTATTGTACTAAGATAATTGTTAAACATATACACTTGAAACAAGAATTTTAAATATATTTGAATTACATTTGCCTTAAAACGCTCAATCAACTCATTGTTGGGTAAAATCGGTTAATAGGTGCATCAAGCCTTTCGCAGAATTAATCCAACATGGATGTTAGTGTAAACAAATATTATCCGCTTATCATTGCAATAAATAATGAATACTCATATTTTCATGAATATCTATCAAGGTCTGAAATGAGATTACAATGTATTTTAGCGAAATAAAACAAGTGTTACTATGTTAAACGTTGCTAATACATTTCTCAAAATAATAATATGAAACAGGTAATTGGTGTCCTATTTAAACAATTAATGAATGTTTTACAGCTCGTAAATTTTGTATTGTGTAACCATCCCAGAGGCTTTGTTCATAAAGTACAAATGTATTAATTATATTGGTCAATACGTTTGAAATCGTTTTATTGCACAAAGGTTTTGTGGGAGTTAACTTATTGAGTGATTTATATCTGCTGTTAAAATGTTATTGTTGATGTCATTTTTAGTAGATAATATATCTTTAACCTTGAATTTTAAGTAAGATACAAATGCATTTGTCAGATGTGTTCAAACTTTCAGACTTTTGTAGGTGTTAATTTTAGTTTGTATTTTATACCTACATTACAGAGAAAGTGAATTAATGTAGAATGGCACTCTTTAACTTTCGGAACGTACTGTGACATAATAAAGTATTGTAAAACCCCATAACTCAATCCGTACCACAATACTATATAATGAGGCAATTAACTGCGACCCGTACTGAATACCGCACTTTGTGTAAATTAACACACTCAGAATTCCGTAACGTACTGCGCAATGATGGAACAGCGTACAGACACCCACATGTAATTATATAACGTATTATGATACCGTACATGTAGTAGACAGAAGATCTCTTAATTCGGTAACATATTACGCTATTATCGTCTAGACAGACAAGAATACATATATATATATATGTCTTATTCGTGTTCTGTAAGACTGGTAGATGGCTGACAGTACATAGTGTCCAGACACCGTGTGTCTGGAAATGTCAAGGATAGGTTTGGTCCAAAAATAAACAGGTGTATACGTCTAGTAATTAAGTGCAATATGCGTGTTAATAGACCAGTATTTGTTATAGGAGAAACATTGTTAAAAGAGGGAAAAAATAAATATTCAGGAATAAATAGTACTGTTTTTTAACATTGACTGGATCTCGAAAAAGAAGGCGAGAGAGAATGACTGCGAATAAAGTATACAAAATAAAAGCAATATTATACAAGGACAAACGAAAACACAAAAAACAATCAAACATTTGAATAATCACACAAGGTACAAAATTAAGTTAACATCAGCGATGCCATGCCTAGTATTTCCAAGATATATACTTGTAATTTTGTATTTTTATATTAAAATGTATTAAAACAGTTCATGCAAATTCAACGCTTGGAAATATCCAAACTGTAAATAGTATTCTTGCTATTTCTGCATCAGCTAATGTCAAGGCAACTATCATATTTATATTATCTTACACCATTGCTCACATTGAACTTTACGAGCCAGGAAAATGAAATCGATCTTATATGAAGCTAGGTTAGCGCAATGCCTATCTGAAAGTAATTTAGAAGAGACAAAATAACGTAGTCGTATCAAAATTATGTCATTTGACACAAAACATAATGATAAGTTTATTATGTCGTTTTCATAAATGAGTTATCGACGGTGGCATAGTTCTGAAGAGTTTTTTTTTCAATATACCACTCACTGGAAACACAAGATAAAGAAAAGTGCATGTGTGTGATATAAATTATTGAAACACACACAATGGTTATTCTGGCATATAAACAGAGCCACCCTTTCCCCCCAGACAATACATTTATACATTTTGCTTTTATAATATACCGTCATAAACTGTAAAGAAATACGTTAACGCGCTGATTCATATCAAAATGCATTGAATGGTGTATTCTTTATTATAACTATTTAGTTCGATTGACATGTAAAATTTCTATTTCTATTTGCAAGCGACGTGTATTTTTATTATCCCAATTCTGATGTTTTGTGCGACATTCAGCCGGCTTAAACCCACAAAGGCTTGTCATCCACCGTTCAAATGCGATGATCATGGTTGTGTTTTTTGTCTGTTTGTGTCTGTTTTCTGTTATTCCTATATTTTGTGTATGGATGTTTTATGGTGTACAATGTCCGCCTTACGATCGTGAGTTCGATCCCTACTCGGGGAGAGTTCGAAAGATACTTGGTTTAAGTTTGAGGTTACGCGCAACACTTAAACTGAGTTTTCATAAATATTTGGTTCCGATTCGCAACCGTTAATATGTAAGTGAACACATTACTAGATGTGTCAATTCCCAATAGTTTAATATTTCACTGGTACTTGTCAATTGGCATTCATCCGAAACGTATGGGAAATGTGACCAGAAATCGATAGGATAGGAGGTCTGACAAGTATTTGATAGTTGCAAACTGAGCATGTGTGCATGTTTACCATGACTTTTTCAGGGTTATGACTGTAATAATTACACCGTTGGAAATCTCTAAGTCATGTGTAAGTACACGTATTTCGAATTAATGTTGTTGGTCTCAACGTTCTTCACTCAAGGTCACTTTTGATTTCAAACTTATATTTATAAGTACATGCATTAATTACAGAAAAAGTATTAAATTATATTTGAAGGAAAACAGCATAGAAAAAACAACATGTTTCTCTTGAAATACATCATGCAGTGCTTTTACATAGCATAAAACTACATTATATCAATGTGATACTTTTTGGAAGTTACTGTATTTGTTAAAGGTAAAGGGTCAGGCATTATGCGTTGGAAAAATCAAGCTTTTGATTCAACGGCGTGTTGTTATTACATGACATAATTTCCTCTACAGTTATAGATATCGCCGTATGTTAGTGCTATTCATGAGCGTCAAAACCATTTGCTGGTATAGAAATGAAAATGTAATATGAAAAAAAACTTGCTAGGCAAATAAATTACATGCTCATCAAAATGGTAGTGTTATTAATTGTAATGTTAGCAAATATATGTCGTTTCATATTACAGCAAATGACTTGGTAACAAGTTCGATGACTAATCAACTATGAATATGTCCAGTCGGCGTGGTATTTTATCAACCGTGCAGACGCATTTGTTCAGTTTGCTACCTGATTATGTAATATTACACTTCAGCTAATTAGTAGAATTAATGTATTTTATTAATTAATCATACAGCTTTACTACACGTTAATATCGATGTAACCAATTATTATATATAATATAACCGTACATACAAATATTTCACGACATAGTTGTGAATCCAGAATTCCACAGTATCAATAAGATGTACATACATTCAATCTTATATGGTTCACTACAAAACCTGCGCAGATAGTTCCGCTTCGTTGCATAAGGTGGTCGCTATATCTATAAATATGTATAATCGCCATTTTTTTTTTCTTAACATGTGGCTATATTTGCTAATAAATTCACGCAAATGGTCATTTCGTGGTCCTCTACCAGGCGTATTCGATAAACCAACAGCGTATTCGTTGGTATTTGAGAATATGATACGTTACATGGTGTTAAACTAGAAGTTGTACCTAAATTTGTGCTTATTGTTCTTATTTAGAATTAAACTCATTAAAGAATTGTCATTCTTGTTCATACATCATCAATGATCGATAACTCGATAAACGATCATATATGTGTGACACATTACCCTTGAAAAATCATGTGTGTTATTGCTGATTATTATTAATTACATAACTAGGGACAATCGACTTATTGACAGCATTACATAGATGGATTAATAATAGTAAATACTAATGTAATCACAAAAGACAATAAGAACAAGACATTGGTACCACAAAGTTAACAAACCTCGTTCGTAATGACGTATTGGTTTGGAGTCTTGGTATTTTAGAACATAATATATTTCAAGGAGTTGAACAAGATATTGTACATGATTTTTGTGCTGTCGTTTACTGTTATATGTGTTATTAAACGTTGTTTAAACTCGATCTTGCAGGTATTAAATTTTACTGTTTAACAGATTAATTCGCTATAAAGTATTTCATGTAATCGCTGAACTGAATTGTAAATGCCTGGTACAACTGTCTTATTGAATGTTTAAACTTTTTTTATAAACTGCGACTATTATTACACTATTTAATTTGCAATACTTTAATTATAGTTACCATTGTTCCATTGTGATTTTGTTCTGGACCAAGTATGAGGTTCCGTGTGTCATTCGGTATTCACATACGTCTGTTGAGCACACTCACACAGCATTAGTAGCACAACAGTTTTATTCGCTGAATATTTCATGTAATCGCTAAGTATACCGGTATTTCATTTCATTCGACCAGATGTTGGAAATATTTAATTTAAACATAATATTTGGATACAGCAAAGTGATAA
Source organism: Congeria kusceri (assembly GCA_027627225.1). Classification (NCBI taxonomy): domain Eukaryota; kingdom Metazoa; phylum Mollusca; class Bivalvia; order Myida; family Dreissenidae; genus Congeria; species Congeria kusceri. The sequence continues at coordinate 52,928,417 of CM051027.1, read as the reverse complement.
TTTTTATCTAGTTAGAAGGGAAATTACTGTGCTAAGACAATTTGTTTAGCCAATACACTTTTGAGAAACGAATTTTACATCTGTTTGCATTACATTTGCCTTTGAACGTTTCACGCAACGCATTGTTGGGGACAACCGGTTAATAAGTGCGCCAAGCCTTTCTCAGAAAAAAATCAAATATGGGAGCTAGTGTAAACAAATATTCTCAGTTTATCATTGCAAAAAATAATTAAAACTTATGTTGTCGTGAATATCTATCAAGGTCTGAAACGAGTTGTCAATGTATCTGAACGTGTTACTATGTAAAACGTTGCAAATACATTTCTCAAAACAACAATACGAAACAGATTATTGGTGTTCTATACAAAAAAAAATTATGAATATTCTACAGCTCGTAAATTGTGTATTCTGTATCCATTCCAGAGGCTTTGCAAATGTATCATTTCTATTAGTCAATACTTTTTGAAAAATCGTTTTATTGCACAAAGATCTTTTGGGAGTTAACTTATTGTGTGATTTTTATCTGCTGTTAAAATGTTCTTGTTAAGGTCATTTTTAGTAGATAATCTATCTTAAACCTTGAATTTTAAGCTAGAAACCAATGTCAGATGTATTCAAACTTTCAGACTTGTGTAGGTGTTAATTTTAGTTTGTATTTTTATACCTACAATACAGAGTAATGGATTTCTATAGAATGGCACTCTCTAACTTCCGTGACGTACTGTGACATAATCAGCTAATGTAAAACCACATAACTCAATCCGTACCACAATACTATACAATAAGGCTAATACTATACAATAAGGCAATTAACAGCGACTCGTACTGAACACCGCACGTTATGTAAATTAACAATGATGGAACAACGTACAGCCACCCACACTTAATTATCTAACGTATCATGATACCGGGCATGTAGTAGACGGAACATCTCTCAATTTGGTAACATATTGCGATATTATCATCTCGACAGACCAGACGACCTGCCAGTAACGTTGCTCTTGATAAATGTCTTATTCATGCCTTATTAGTACATATCCATAGTGTCCAGACAGCGTGTGTTTGGAAATGTCACAGATATGTTTGCCGATGTGCACAAATACTCAGCTGTATACTACTAGTAATTTAGTGCAATATGCGTAAACAAACTCGTATTTCTTATAGGGGAAACACTATTTAAAGGAGAGGAAAACAATATTAAGGACGAAATATTGACGTGTTAACAATACAGCGATCTTGAAAAATTGTAACAATGAATAAGAAGCAAAAATAAAAGATTGAGAAAAAAGAGAAACATAAGTACACAGGCAATCATACATTTGAAGAATTATACTATGTACATATTTAAAATTTACAGATGTCCTGCCTACTTAAAGTACCGTTTCGTTTATGAGTAATCATCAGTTGAAATTGATAAAATTATACAGCTCTTGTAACCATTGAATAGAGATCAGTGTAACGCTAAACGATGGACTAATTTGGAGTGTTTCTGTTGTTTTCGTATAAACTGTTGACATCACGTGGAGCACTTACATTAAGTAAATAATGCAGAGGGAATTATAGATGTCGGAATGGTCGACTGGTTAAGAAGATAGCCTTTTAATCCGGAGGTCCCGGGTTCGAACACCGTTAGGACCATTTTGTTTTCTTTTTTTTTCAAAATACTTTTCTCGTTACTATACTTAAGCTTTTCAGTTATGATGCTTAAATCTTCAGTCCTTTTAAGGCTGATGATGGGACTGAATCCCAAAGATTTTAGGAAAAATATCTACCACAATACATTAGGTTCGTACAGAGATGTATCGATACAATAATGATATAATATTAATACTGTTATATAATACAAATACCACGTAGATACAGAAACAATCCTTGTGAAAGTCAATTTAGGGTGAAAAGCTCGTGATTTAAGAATTGCAAAGATATGGCTACATATAGTCCCTACTATATAGTATATGGTATACAGCCTATTTTGTAATAGGGTATAATAAATCACAAATTTATAACTTGCGTTCTGTTTGGTCCAAAATATGTATTTTGTCGATTTTTATGTAAGACAGTTGAAACAGGCCTATTAACATGAAATGAAACAATAACGAACACAACTAGTTAAAGCCATCCCATATGACCATTCCCGATATATTATAAGCTGGTAGCCAAAATAATCTTTTTTTTCCGCTTTTTTAATTTGCAAGGTCTTTCAAGGTCCATAATTGTGTGATTTTTGTATAATATGTGATTGATAATAAAAAAAGACTACTTCTCCTACTACACCTCAACTACTGCTGCAGCAGCTGCTGCTACTACTACTGCTGCTTCTACTACTGCTACTACTACTTCTACTACTATTACTATTATTACTACTACTACTATTACTACTACTACTACTACTACTACTACTACTACTACTACTACTACTACTACTACTACTACTACTACTACTACTACTACTACTACTACTACTACTACTATTACTACTACTACTACTACTACGACGACTACTACTACTACTACCACTACTACTTCTACTATTGCTGCTGCTGCTGATGATGATGCTGATGTTATTGCTTCCACTGGTGCTGCTGCTACCACCACCACCACAACTACTGCTGGTGCTGTTACAACTGCTGCTAAAATTACTGTCACTACCAAATCTACAACATCTTAGTCCAGCCCCCCCCGGCCAAGCCTGGTCTGCGCCCGGCTTTTTCCAAGACTCTTTATTTGTAATTATGTACTAACATGTATGAATATTTTTCAGGAACTTTCAACCCTTGGTAATTTCCAAACTGTCAAACGTAGAAATTCTATTTCTGCATCAGTTAAAGACGTTCGCAACAAAAAGAAAAATATTGGGTTAATTTCTCCTTTTACTTCATTATTTCTTTATTGTTTATAGGTTACAATATACTTATTTCAATCAATAAATATAAATCTGTGTAAGTCATTTAGTTCCAGTCAATGGTTAAAAGTTTATAAAGCATTATAATTATAAAAACCACACGTATACAATGTATTGCCAAACAAATTAGTTAAAAAGAAAGATCCATTAAATATCTTCATTCTAGTTTGACAATTGATACGTTGTTTACGTAAACACAAAACACGAAAAAGGCTACACAGCTACCCTATTTAAAGTCCAATATTTCCCAAACAAATTCGGTGACCCATTCTTTTAATTTATGATTTGATGTAAGTATACATCGGTGCTTGTATGTGCGAAAATTTGAGAAAATCTGTCGTTTGGAACAAAATATATTGATGCATAATAAATGACGTTTGAAAAGGTATTATTAATACCCATTTGACCTACTTAAATGTCCAGCCAAATTCATTATTTTAACAGAAAATATAAGTAAATCGTTTTTTATTATCAAAATACACGTGTATGTTGCCAAATAAGACATGTGAAAACATATCAGTTGAAAGAACCATAACCTTGTTTGAAAAAAGCTCTCCTACACATACTTAAAACATTGATAACAAAATCCAAACTGAAACTGTTGCTTCGACAGGTAGCGTATTCAAACCTAATATTTCTGGACAAAGGCCGGTGACACATATTTTTTAACATTGTTTTAGTTTCAGTATACAATGACACATGTATATGGAATTTTTTAACAAAACCTGTCGTTTGGAACAAAAGATATTCGAATATTTGATTATTAATTGATGTTTCCAAAGGCATATTCAATGCATAATTAACCTCATTAAGTGTCCATTAAAAGTCATTGTTTAAATGGTAACTATAGTTAAAGGGCGTTTGACCATTAAACCGCAATTGGATATTGCCAAACGAAAGATTAAAACAAAGATGCATGTAAAAATATCCGCCCTTGTTTGAAAATGAACGCTTTTTATAATTGAACATTGCTAGTCACACAAACTGCAAAAAGGGCTTCGACAGGTAGCGTATTTAAACCCCAATATTTCCGGAACAAGGCCGGTGACCCCTATTTTTTAAGACTGTTTTAGTTTTAAGATCTATTGACACATGTTTGTGCCAATTTTTAAGAAATTCTGTCGTTGGAAAAAAATTGGACGAAATTGTTGCGAACGTCTTTAATGTCAAGTCAACTAAAACTACATTATCTTACAACATTATTCACATTGAACTTTAGGAGCCTTTGTTTTATAGAACTTGCATAGCGCAATGCCCAACGGAAAGTAATTGAGAAGAGACAGAAAACATAGTCGCAACAATGATAATGTCATGTTAAACGAACCATTATGATAAATGTATTATGTATTATGTCGTGTTCTGTACACAATGATTCATCGATGGTGGCGTGGTTCTGAGGGGCTATTTTTTGTTAACATTCCGCCTCCGGAAAACATACAAAACAAGCCATTAATCTTTGAAATATAAATATAAATATATAAATCCGTTCTTACAACAATGAAAGTCACACAACAGATTTATCTCATTTTGTCTGTATTATATACCGTAATTAACCGTCAGTAAATGATACGATAAAACGCTGATAAATATCAAAAATGTATTGCATGTTGTATTCTATGGTAAAACGAGTACATCTTATATTGCAGTACTATAATTAATCTTGTTGGTCACATTTGTGTTTATTATTTTTATTAACGTTTGCATGCATTGTGATTTATTTTGTACCAATTCTGTTCTGATGGTGCGCCATTCCAGCCGGCTTAAATCCACAATGCTTGGCAATCGATCGCATAAATGCGATGACCCCAGTTTTAATCATGGTTATGTTTTATGTTTGTGTACTCTTATTCCTTAATTTGTTCTGTTTTGATGTCGCATCAGCGGGAGCGTTAAATGATCTTTCTCAAAGGCACCAAGTACTGGTTCTACCCAGGAAACGGACCGATAGTGTTTAAATAAGCATTTTGCTTTCTACACAACGGAGCTAAAGTAAATAGATTTAAATTAACTAGGGTTTAACTAAGTGGTGTGTGTACTGTGTTGTTTGACCAATAGGTAAGATTCCTAACAAATGTATCTTTGCATGATAAGTGTTTCATTACTATTGAATCTGCAGAAGCTTTGTATCTTTGATATTTCGCCATTCATTGATTTCAGTGAAAAATGATCATAGTGGTCGTAGAGAAGAATCTCATCCAATGACTTTGATTTGAGTTTGAAGTATTGAAACACGCCCTGTATACAAATGTCTGATATGTTTTAAACACACAAAGAAGAAAAATATCGATTTTCTAATATTACGGTCATGTAAATTTACGAATGGACGAATGTGATTTTATTGTATGCCTGAAATTAAGATGCTCCATCTGTCTAAATGAACTTACGAAAATAACTTCTGAATACTGACATGTGTTTTAACTACTTTGCCGTATTGTATAAACAATGGATGACTTGTTTTTCTACTGCCATTGCTGCTGTATCAATAATTGTATCGTATTATCGAGAAATTAGAATGGTCTTATTAGTCTATTAACTATGAAAAACATTAAGAAGCAGCTAAAACTTTTAATACTTCCTCACGGAGTTTCATAGCAACTGTGATAAATCTGGCAACATTGTTGATTACTAAACTATTTGTACAGGAAATAATATTTTTAAATTTCGTTAGGTTAGGCCAGTTGGATCGTATACCATATTTTGTGCGAAGATCTCTATAAGTTGGACAACAGAGAAAGAAGTGGTATTCAGATTCCACATTATTTAAGGTACATAGTTTACATTTGCGTTCTTCTCTTGCTATGTAAGTGTATCTACCAGTCTCAATTTCTAATTTATGAGCACTTAATCTAAATCTTGCTAATTGTTGCTTTTGAGTTTTATTAATAATACAATATAAATATTGTTCATACTGGAATTCAGACTTAAACATTCGATAATACTCTAATTTAGGTTAATTATAAATTGTATCTCGCCAATGTTGGATATACTGATCTTTTAACCTCTGATGGATCTGATTAGTGTAATTACAATTTCCAGTTAAAACATTAAAATATTTCCGTATCCTAAATGTTCTAACTCGTGTTTAACAAACACCCACCATAAATTACAGTTATTAGTGCCATTTCTAATAATTGCGTTGTAGAAGTTGCATTGTTCCGTGTAAACAATATGCATAAGAGACTCGGGGTTTAGCTTAATTTTGATCCAATAGTTTAGGGCACGTTGTTTGCATATAACTGAAAGAGGAAATCTTCCTAGTTCAGCTAAGACAGCAACATTTGATGTTTGCTAATGATCTCTTTTACTAGGAGAACAACACGCCAATGTTCAAAACGCCAATGTTCGGTGTAAAACAAAGAATTTGCCCCAATATCAACTTGACGAACAATAATAAATCATCATCGCATAGAAATGTAAAATTCCTGAGAAATAATTAATTAACGAACATGTAAACTAAATGGTTAGCGGTATACATGTACGTTATTGAATTTTATCATTGCAATTATTAATATATGATGTCAATGAATACGACAGGTGTAGGCGAGTTCATACAATGTATTAATAATGATATCATTTATATGTAATTAGAATATGCACAGCTACAAGAATGTTTCACTTCACTATCTTCATTGACAAAAATAAAATAACATTTAACTTAAAGATGATGAAAAAGGATACTTGACTGAGTATTAGTGCAAAACCAAAAGTGATTTTGTTTAATACAAAATTTGATTCCGATTCGCAACAGTTTATGCAGAAGTTAACGCATTAGTAGATTTATGTCAATTCCCTATAGGTTAATAGCTCACTCATGTGCATACCATAAGCACTTTCAATTGTCATTTCATCAGAAACGCATGGAAAAGTGACCTGAAATCGATAGGAGGTCTGACAATCCGATATTATTATGATTAACTGAACTTTCGATATTACGGTCACAAAAAGGAATTTCCAATGGAGAATAGTATATACATAAAAGATACATAGTGGATAACTACAGTTAGATGTTGTGGTTTGTGTCTTTATCTATTACAAAGAATTAATGTTGTTGGTCACATTGTACATGAACTAAGTATTATTTTACTGATGTTGAATATTGCACGGCCAATATTTTACATTAAAAAATAATAATCTCTGATTGAATTTAATATGTTATTTCATAAGCTATTTCAATGTGTAAAGTTTTGATTATAATGGTATATATACATATATATATATATACGAGGAGTTAACTATATTCCACTGGTACAGTACTAGTTTATCAGGTTTCAAATATAAAATATTTTACAATACAGTATGCATTGCAGTAAATTTTATAAAAAACGATCATTATATACTTATAACTGAAATATTGAAGTATATTTGTACACCTGTAAAAAAATAAAATAAAATAAATAACAATAATAGTAATAATAATACTACTACTACTAATAATTTTTTTTAAATTTCATAATAATAATAATAATATTATTATTATTATTATTATTATTGTTATTATTATTATTTTTTTTATTATTATGATAATCATCATAATCATCATCATCATCTTCATAATAATAATAATAATAATAATAATAATAATAATAATAAATACAAAAATTATTAGTAGTAGTAGTAGTGGTAGTAGTAGTAGTAGAAGAAGTAGTAGTAGTAGTAGTAGTTGTTGTTGTAGCAGCAGTAGTAGTAGTAGTAGTAGTAGTAGTAGTAGTAGTAGTAGTAGTAGTAGTAGTAGTAGTAGTAGTAGTAGTAGTAGTAGTACTACTACTACTACTACTAGTAGTAGTAGTAGTAGTAGTAGTAGTAGTAGTAGTAGTAGTAGAAGTAGTAGTAGTAGTAGTAGTGGTAGTAATGTAAAATTCTGATTTCAAACTATATTTTTTAGTAACTACATTAATAATTACACAAAAAGTTTTACGGAAAAAAACCCAAACAAACATGTTTTCTGGAGAAATATTTCATGTAGTGCTTCTTGATATCACAAAGCTAAATTGCAAAACCCTATTATGAAGATTTATGTATTTATGAAAAGAAAAAGGTCTAGCACTATACTTTAGAAAAATCTAGCTTTTAATAAAATGGCAAGTTGTTTTTGCATGACACATTTTAGGCGACAGTTATGGATATTTCCACCATCGGAACGGCATTTTTTCATGTCCGCAATATTTGATTATGTTCTTCTCAATTACATTTGCCTTCCTGACCATCAATCATGTTCAATAAAGCGAGAAAACATTACGTCTTGATTCCGTAGCATTCAACGCGAATATATTATTGCTAGTCATGCGCTGGTATAGAAATAACAAAGTTAAATATTTTTTAGGAAATATTGTTCATATCAAAATGTTATTGGAATTGAGTGCCATGTTTGATATATGTCGTATCATATGAAAGCAAATGACAGCGTCGCAAGTTTTAACACATTTAGATGACATGCAACGATGAATGTGACCTGTTGGCGTGATATATCTGTTTTAACCGTGCGTACACATTGTGTTATATACATATTTATGGTAACCACGGTGTGGACAAATCAGTTTGCTACCTGATTATGGAATATTATACTTCTGTTAATTAGAAGGTTTAATGTTTCTATTAATTAATCATACATCGTTACTATGCGTTATTATCCAATTTAACCAATTATTGCATACAGCACTGCCTTACATACACGTATATCATGATCTAGTTGTGAATCCTGAATTCTGCGAAGTGAAATGTACATAAATGTGAACAAATGCTTTATGATCGTTGTCTTGCGATTCCACATTATCGAATATGTTATTATTGCAAGTATTTTTGTATATGCACTACCTATTGAAATCGTTTGTATTGCTTGATTTACTTTCAGACAGCCACCGATATGCGCTCGTAATAGAAACCTAACGACAAGAACGTACGGGCACAAATACAAACTTTTGAAAGAAAGATGTAAGTAATATAAGTTAATTTTAACATACTGGGTCATATTTATTATTTGAATGTAGTGTTTAAGAATGCTGGAGTTCCATCATTTTAAATGTAAAACTTTATAATTGCATTGCCCAATTGCCAATCATACATGCCAATTGTCATAAAATGGATCGTATACGGGATTCATATAATTAAATCGAAATCCCCATAGAGTTCGGATTATGTTTGAATATGAGTAATACTTATCGGTAGGGCCTAAATTAAAATTAAGCTTGATTTCCCTTTACCGACCGACCCACAAAAAAGCCGCCGACTCAAAATATTTTATTGCAAACTCTGCGGTAATTATTATTATATTTTTCTCATTTATTTATTCCTTATATACTCGTGCAATATCATGTTATACATTATATAGCATACTTATGTCATGTATAAATACACAAAGATATATATTACATAACAAAATAAGGCGCATGCATGTAAAAAGAAAATAACAAAAATATACACGTTGAAGAATAATAGAGCTTTGTATCAGTATAAGTGTTAAAAAACGTGCATACATTATGTGAGTAGTGCAATGACTATAGAAAATGATAATTATTTTTAACTATTATCTACATTAAATACTAATTTTTTTATTTAGTTATTTTTTCTTGCTTTAAATTTCGTTTTTTTTTTGTTTGCTCACAACTTTCATAGGCAATTGTGATCATTAAGGCGCTTGAACAAAAGAGTATAATGCGTTTGAGTGTGAAAACAAGCGCCTAGTGACCGGATACTAGTAAAGATTTCACGTTTTGTCGTGGACACACCGGTCGACGTATGACGTCATCATCTGTGTATAGAATTACGTTTTGTTTCAAGGTTAGATACCAATAAATAGTGGGGTGGTCCCCTTGAAAGTTGTCCGCCTATGAAATAGTTCGTTTTTTCTTGTGTCAAAAGAAAGAGGCATTTCGCATAATGGACACTGGTTTAAAAGGTTATTTCCTGAAAACGACATGTCTTTTGTGCATTTTGATGTATCATGACAACAAATTACTTGACATTTTAATATTCAGCAGTTAATGTATAGCCAGCATATGCTTTTGTTGAAATCGCGAGTGTTTCATACAGGTGACTACAATGAAGTGAGATGAATTTTCTTAGAAGTACCATGACATATCTTTTTATGCCCCCGAAGGAGGGCATATAGTAGTCGCAACGTCCGTCTGTGGGTGGGTGCGTGGGTGCGTGCTTTGGGTTTTCCGTCCGTCCAGACTTCGTTTCCGCTCCGTAACTTTTTAATGCCTGAATGGATTTTAATACAACTTCAGATCATTATTGCCCATGACTAGACGATGTGTCGCGTACAACTCACATGCTCATCGGTCAAAGGTCAAGGTAAAAAATCAAGGTCAAAAGTCATGAATTTTCGTTTCCGCTCCATAACTTCTAAATGCCTGACTGGATTTTAATGTAACTTCAGATTATTATTCCACATGAACAGACGATGTGTCGCGTGCAACTCCCATACTCGTCGGTCAAAGGTCAAGGTCACAATTTAAGGTCAAAGGTCATGAATTTTCGTTTCCGCTCTATAAATTCTAAATGCCTGGATGGATTTCAATATTACTTCAGATTATTATTCCCCATGACCACACAATGTGTCGCGTACAACTCCCATGCTAGTCGGTCAAAGGTCAAAGTCAGACTTTAAGGTCAAAGGTCGTGAATTTTTGTACTGCACTGTAACTTCTTAACGCTGGAAGGATTTTTTATATAACTCCAGATTATTATTCCGCATGAACAGACAATGTGTCGCGTACAACTCCCATGATGGTTGGTCAAAGGTCAAGGCCACAATTCAAGGTCAAAGGTAAATTATTTTTGTTTCCACTTCATAACTTCTAAACGTCTGGATGAATTTAAATGTTACTTCAGGTTATTATTCTCTATGACCTTACAATGTGTACAGCTCATTGACATTGTTTTGTCTTCCTCTGACAAGCATATGCTTCGGGGGCATATGTCACATCCTGTGACAAGCCTTGTTTATTTTAAATTTTGAAAGTAGGGAGAACCATCTTTCCAAACAGAGACTCGCAATATCTGAATCAAAGAAAAGTGGCTAACGATGCCAGGAGATTTTGCTGTTTTGCAATGGGACCATATGGAGATTTGATTTACCTGTTTCTAACCTTCAGCGTTTTTGTTAAAATCAATAAATAAATACAACATTTATAAAGTTGAAACAAGTAAAACTTTGGATGCTGTATTGTATGATCTATTGTGCGACGAGAACAAGAAAATTACCGACAAAGTATCGATTTCAGTTAACAAATCAACAAGTGTCTGCGCAGAAACTTTCACCCTGATATTAAAAAATAGTGTATGTCAATACTGGCTTTGATAAGAAATAATTCTTCTATCAGCAGCCAAAATTTTACATATAACACTAGTAACTGTTCTTTGTTAAACTGTCATTTACAAAAACACAGCTTATATTTGAGAGGACAGAGACATCCGAGTTAGCAATATTTCTGATTTTCTTATTTGTGACATTTTCAGCAAATTATTTTTAATTTTCAATTAATTTATTTGACTATTTCTAGTCAAATAGTATGTATTTGTACAGTATTCATATGCTCGGACTGTCTAGTCAGTTCAGCCATTGATAATAATACACATGTTTTCTTGTCAGACGGTATGTATCTTTGCGGTATTAATAAATATGTGTGTCTAGTCAGTTCAGACATTGGTATTAAATAGAATACATGTACTTCACAATTTGTTTTTAAAACATTGCGTATTCTATTGTATGTTATGTCCTTTATTAAAGCCAGTTTTACCATGTATAATCTTGGTTGTATCAATCACGATGAAGAAAGTAATTGTGATTTTCAAACAAATATAATGTATTGCTATTTAAATGACGACATTCATGTATGACTAAGATTAAATTCTCGGAACAAAATAAAATATTTTTCCTACCTACCGACCCAGCTCTAAAATTTCGGGTCGGTAAAGGTCAATCAAAATATTTTTCAATTTAGGCCTAGTAGACTATGTTATACATTTAAAGTCCGTTCAACAAATAGTATTTTGATATATTTTACGCTTACCCAATGTTCTATATGTATTCTATTTCACAAACAATGCATTTACATTGTATGAATTTGTTTTCTTGATTGATAATTGAAATGATTGATTTTAGTCAATATATAAGTACATATTATTGCTTATTATGCTTACATATATGATCGTGCTTCAGTTTTTGTGTGTAACAGATTGCCCAGTAAATGAACATAGAAACATCAAAGTCAGTGTTAAATTTAGATCAAAAGGGCATCATCAATAGACTTCAAAGTGGGCCGTTAATTACAGGTCTAAACGAAAACATCCATAGATTATCTCGTCCACTGAAAATGTCTTAATCCATACAAAAATCATTGATTGTGATACCAAAGGGCTTTTAAAATATTAGTATGCTCAATCAGTATTGTCATCAAAATTATGTGACTTTTTAGTATGCTTAAGTGACTATATTTTACGTGATATGCCTAGACAGGTACATACATTTTCAATACAGACTGCCGTACTTCTTATTTTACGTGATATGCCTAGACAGGTACATACATTTCCAATATAGACTGCCGTACTTCTTATTTTACGTGATATGCCTAGACAGGTATATACATTTCCAATATAGAATGCCGTACTTCTTATTTTACGTGATATGCCTAGACAGGTATATACATTTCCCATATAGACTGCCGTACTTCTTATTTTACGTGATATGCCTAGACAGGTATATACATTTCCAATATAGACTGCCGTACTTCTTATTTTAAGTGATATCCCTAGACAGGTACATACATTTCCAATACAGACTGCCGTACTTCTTAGTTTACGTGATATGCCTAGACAGTACATACATTTCCAATACAGACTGCCGTACTTCTTAGTTTACGTGATATGCCTAGACAGGTACATACATTTCCAATATAGACTGCCGTACTTCTTAGTTTACGTGATATGCCTAGACAGGTACATACATTTCAAATATAGACTGCCGTACTTCGTAGTTTACGTGATATGCCTAGACAGGTATATACATTTTCAATACAGACTGCCGTACTCCTTATTTTACGTGATATGCCTAGACAGGTACATACATTTTCAATACAGACTGCCGTACTTCTTACTAGAGCACGTGTTCAAATTTGTATATTTTTTTATATATCAAAATGAACACGTAAACCTATTATTGTGTCATAAAAAGTGTCCCAGCCCGTAACCTGTATATGTTTGCAAATAGATTGATTTCTTATTCCTTTTCCATGTGTGGGACAAACTATTGGACAGAACGTAAGATATGAATAAGGCATGAGCATTTCCGTTTTATAACTAATATTCCAGTGGTTAGACTAATCATGCAAGACAAATTAGAAGACTTATTGTTCATCCGCTGCATTACATTCACTATAGAAATTGTCTTCACGCTCTCATTCATGCATAAACAATATTAGTTCGATAAACAAGCCTTAGGATGTGATTAGTTACATATTAATATCGCATGCGTGTTACCGTCTGATTATGACATTACATGCACACTAGGTACAGTTATTGCGTTGACATGATTTTACCGTGAATAATTTATCATGTATTAAAGGTAAAAAGTAAATGAAACAACGTTGTCAATAAGATGAAATCCGTGTCTCAGAGATTGGATATCTTTTTTTTAAATTTCGTAATAATTAATTTTAACTTATGAAAATAGACATCGTGTATTAATGATTATAATATGTAATAATGTGTTGATCTAGATATGGTATTTGTTTTTGTGTTATGAACCTAGATCTGTAACTAGCATTCTTAGAAAAGCAACCCACTTGTTGATATTATTATTTGTTTTGCAATTCGATATTGATGGATATAAGAATACATTTCTTATTTAAATCTTGTGAAACCACAGAATGGGACAGTCAAGAGTCAGTTATGGAAGGTGCATTTCAAACCACGTACGAGAGAACCACAGTATTGGACAGTCAAGAGTCAATTATGGAAGGTGCATTTCAAACCACGTACGAGAGAACCACAGTATTGGACAGTCAAGAGTCAGTTATGGAAGGTGCATTTCAAACCACGTACGAGAGAACCACAGTATTGGACAGTCAAGAGTCAGTTATGGAAGGTGCATTTCAAACCACATACGAGAGAACCACAGTATTGGACAGTCAAGAGTCAGTTATGGAAGGTGCATTTCAAACCACGTACGAGAGAACCACAGTATTGGACAGTCAAGAGTCAGTTATGGAAGGTGCATTTCAAACCACGTACGAGAGAACCACAGTATTGGACAGTCAAGAGTCAGTTATGGAAGGTGCATTTCAAACAAAATGGATACTTATTCAAGCTTCCTTGAATGAATCTGTATGGTGCCAAATAAGAACATAATATGTGGCGGGTCGTGAGAAAACCGGTCTTAATGCATGTGCGTAAAGTGTCGTCCCGGATTAGCCTGTGCAGTCCGCACAGGCTAATCCGGGACGGCACTTTCCGCTTTTATGGTATTTTCTGTTTCAATGAAGTGTCTTCTAACCATAAATCCACTTTAGGCGGAAAGTGTCGTCCCGGATTAGCTTGTGCGGACTGCACAGGCTAATCCGGGATGACACTTTACGCACATGCATTAAGTCCGGTTTTCCTACGACGCGCCACATTATAAATAAACAGACAATTAACACTTTGTGCACACAAAAACGCACTAACAATCAATGAGATCGATGAGTATTATTTTGTTTTGTGATGAATGCAAACAATACGAATTAATTGTTGCCTTCTTTTAATGGAAAACACTTAATCGATGAGGCTTGACTATAAAATACCGTGACACACAACACGTATATAACTTACCGTAAGTCCATGAAGGCTCAGTTTTCTGTCGTGACTTCTGAACATTTTGGCATATATGTGTGATTACTCTATCTTATAACTAACAGCCCGGTCGACATATTTTCTGTCATGACTTCTGCAAATTTTGGCAGATATGTGCGATTGCTCTATCTTATTACTAACAGCGCGGTCGACATGTTTTGTCATTCTAAGGTTCACTTCTGTGTCATGACTTTGAGAACTTTTTGACAGCAAGCACTTCTCGCTCAATTCCTTAACGTATTGCGATATTATCTTTTCGACGGTCAGCAGCCATTGTCAACAATGGCCTTCGTGATTCATATCTTATTAATGTAATATCTTCAGATGCAGACTCTCTAGACTTATACATTTAATCGATGGAACTTCATTAAAATTAATTAACTCGGCACAAAAAACAAATGACAAGACTAAGCATGCACGCGTCAAATAACAATGCCATTTGACCGAGAACGTTACGGTAGAAAAGAAGTCGTAAAGTAATGGTAGTAGTAGTAGTAGCAGCAGCAGCGGCAGAAGTAGTACAAACATCAGTCATTGTTAATGCATCGAAATGTGGTATACAATCACTTTCTATTAGTTGCACAATAGCTGAACTGCTTTATTTTATTCTCACAATTTGAAACAAGTTGAAACAAGTCATTTAGATACACATAATTTACGATTCACTGGAAACATAATGTTACAAATTGCATTTGATCACATCAATTCTCAATATTGGGAATTTCTGCGAGAGATATCATGACCATGTTGTTAATCGATTGGTCTGTGAAAATGTTCATTTGATACAAACTTGCGTTGTTTTAAGATTTGTTTTAAAGTAACAAGAAAGATAGGGTTTGTGACATAGGAATTTAAACGGAAGCAAGTTAAAACGGCCCCATGTTAAAACGGCCCCAGTATAAAACAGGCCCAAAATTGTTAAAACGGCCACAGTTACTGAATAAGTGTGGTTAAAAGGGCCCCATATTATTTTAGTGATTTTAGTAGTTTCAATTTATGTGCAAACTACAAATATAAAGCTTAATTTCCGTGATGGCATTTTCACTAAATAATTCCAATTCTTCTTAAAGCACACGATATCTTTAATTCTTTATAATGCAACACTTCATGTGCGGAAGAAATTAAGAGTAATCACAAAAGTCAGGCAGAATAATTGGACCTTTCGAATGTACTTAGATTACTTTACTGAATTAGTTTCAAATACTTAAAATTTAATTCCTTTTAATTCCTTTTACCTCGAAGGGTTATGGAAATTGTAACGAATTGCTTCCAATTTACCATAAACCATTTTTCAATACTACATTATACATGTCACATTTTCAGGGACATCAAGTTATTATTTCCAAATTGATCGCAGTTAGCCTCGTGAAACACAGTTACATTTATGTGTTTATCTAAGTTTGATTTATTTTATACCTTATTCATATCACTTCGACAATTGATATGCTTGGGTTTAGTCAAGTTATAAGTGCATTATACATACATATACAGCTCGTAGATCATGCGTAGATCATGCGTTAGTCGCTCTGTGTTTCATAATTTCCAGTAAAGTAACACAGAAACATCAAATTTGGTCGTTAAATATAGATCCAATGGGATCGCCTTGACTTCAAAGTGGGCCGTTAAGATCTAAACGCCAATTTAACATCCTTAGATTATATCGTCCACCGAAACCTGCTTAAAATCCCTATAAAATCATTGCCTGTATTACCATTTGTTGCTAGAGATCAAAAGGATATACAATATTAAAATGCTCAGTAAGTATTGTCACCCAAATCCATGTGTGTTTTTTGGGGGGATATATTTAAAAGCCTATGAATAAGGAATGTCTGGCGTCTCCGTGGGATTCTCCACTCATTATGTGTTGGACTACCATAAAATATCTCATCATTATCTGCAATCTTTTCTCTGAGCTGACTGCACTGTTTCCTCTGCAGCAGTGTATTGATATCAGCTGATAAGGGTCGTCACACAGTGTCGACACAGTGACCACAGCAGGGTACCAATACACAGGGGTACAATACCCCAGATTTGGGGGGGGGGGGGGGGCGGGTGTCAAATAAAGAAGGATTAAACTAGGCCTTAAAGTGAGTATTTTGGAAGTGAAATGCCTAGACAGGTACATGTATGTCGAATATAGGAAAGTCTGACTTATTGTTCATTCGCAGTATTACTCTCATAACCTTATGTCCGTCACCCTCTTGTTCTTGTTCATGCATGAGCGATGTTAGTTCCATAAACAAGCTTTAATGTGTGATCAGTTACCCATAAATACTGCATGCGTATTATTAAGGTTAATAAATGGCGCAGGTGTGACATCTGCCCATAAATCGCTCTAGCCATTTGGCCATTACTGATCAGGTTTGCCATTATGGACAGATGTCACACAGGCGCCGTTGTTTAACCTTTTTATTGTATATATCGAATATAAGAGTTTGTTTTATTGTTTGTTTTAGTGTTATGTCATTAAACTAAATGATACAAGGAAATCGCTATATAATTCCTTTATTGGGAACGCATAAAGAAAGTTGCCAAAACGTAATAATTTTCCTATCATTGAGTACATAAAAGAAAGAAATCGCATAAACAGTCCCTTTTTATGTTTTATAATTGATTTCTCGTACACAATTGTTTATAAGAATTATAAATTAGAATTATAAATTAAAAAGCGCGCCATTTTTGTGAAATGATTTCACCTTGTTTAACACGGGTGCGCGTTTTCTCATTATGGATTTTCGGCGCACAGGTCTACAAAGTGCGCCTTTTTTCCATAATTGGCGCACCAAATATGAAAACGTCGAAATCAACCACATAATGCTTGTTTTAACGTAATAATATATGGTAATCACTTTTCATACACACTATGTACACATGATTAGTTGATAGCATTTTACAGTGAATACTTTGTAATGCTTAAAAGAAATAAAACTGAAAGAAGCAACGTTGTCAATAAGAAGAAAACCGTTTAACAGAGATTGGATATTTCCTTAAACTCAGTATAATGTCCAACCAGGGACTTCAATGCACAACACTGTCATTTCACTCAATTTTAATATTTCGCCCATATGGGCTTTATCAAAATTATGAATACATAAAAAAACTACATCTTTGTGCTATTCAAACAAAATGGCGTAACGTCAACAAACAAGATATGACATCATGACGTCATTTTGACGTCAAATTGCAACACTAAATTGCGCCAAATTTTAATAACTATAAAACAATATGCAATTTCATAAAAAAAGATGCGAAATAGAGGGATAACACTTATAAATCATCAAAATGTTTATGACATACTACCATTTTTGATTATAGCAATGATAAATATGTAAGTGATGTGAGCAATGATCGTGATGATGGTAATTGTGATAATAGTGATGATGATGTTATGATGATGATGGTGGTGGCGGCACTGATGATGATGTTGGTGATGATGATGATAATGATGATGATAGAATTGATGATGATGACAATGATGATGGAGGTGATGGTGATGATGCTGATGATTATAGAATTGATGATAATGATGGAATTGATGATAAGGATGATGATGATGATAATGATGATGATGATGATGAATTTAAGTATGACGGTGATGAGACACTAAAAAATATGCAACCCTAATTTCAATTTTCCATATCTCTTCGAACTTGACAAAAAATATAATAATAAATATTCAATGTGAATACTTAATGACTGAAATGCACAAACCATTTTATCCATCACAATAGCATTATGAATAGAACTTGACTAAAATGTAATGGTAAATATTAAATAATAATACTCATGGACTGAAATGCACAAAACATATGATTCCAACACAATATTCAATTAGGAATAGAACTTGAATACAAATGTCATGGTTAATATACAATAATAATACTTATTGATTGAAATGCACAAACGATATTATCCGCAACATTAGTATTATGAATATAAATGACTCAAACTATATAATCGTAAACATTCAATAATAATACTTATTGACTGATATCCATCACAATAGTATCATGAATAGAACTTGACTAAAAATATTATGATTGGTAAATATTAGATAAAACAACTTATTGACTAAAACGCATAAACCATATTATCCATCACAATAGTATGATGAATAGAACTCAACTAAACATAATGATAAATATTCAATAATAATACCTATTGATTGAAATGCACAAACCATCTTATCCGTAACTTTAGTATTATGAATTAAATTGAACATTATTTTCACAATCTCATCATTGTTATCTAGCACTTCCACAATACATCTATCTTAGCCTTTGCGTTCAGTCCGTTTGGACATTCTGTACTTAACTTCTGAATCCACTCGAGTTCTTTTATTTTTCGATACCATTTTGATCTGTCTTTAACCGTCTCCAACACGCTTACCCCCATATCCTGGACACTGTGACCCTGTGAAGCAAAGTGTACTGCAATCGGGTTTTCTCTCTTCAGATTCAGTCGAATCCCAAGACCATATAATATTGATGAGAATATTAAGATACAATTGAGAGCAAACAGATTGAATTTCTTGATACAACTATAAAAATTGATGAAAATGGTTATTTAACATCAGACCTATACACCAAACCAACAGATAAACACATGTATGAAAATTATAAGTCAAACCACCCGACAAATGCTAAAAAGGCAATACCATATGGTCTTGGGATTCGACTGAAGAGAATTTGTACAAAGAACAGCGACTACTGGTACCATCGACAACGTTTGAAACAACATCTGAGGAAAAGGGGATACAACGGCAAATTCCTAGAAAAACAACTGTCGAGGGCTGACAACATCAAACGGGAGGATCTCCTGTCCAGTGTGAAAGAAAAGAAAAAGAATGAGAGGGTTCCACTAGTGATCACATACTCTAAGCATCTCCCGGACATTCATGACATAATTAGAAAGAACCTCCCTGAACTATATAAGTCAGATCACATGAAACATGTATTTGAAGACATTCCTATGGTGGCTTACAGGCGGGGTAGGAATCTCGGAGACACTCTGGTACATGGAAAGACGAATAGAGTGGTGAAAAGGGTACCAAACTTACCACAAAAGTGCCAGAAGAAATGTATTGTGTGATACATGTTAATGATAGAAATACACAATAACAATAAAAGGATGAAAATGGAAGTTGATAGAAGGCAGGAATGTGCCATGTGGAATGTGGTATACGGTATAAACTGTGAAAAATGTGACAGAATGATGTATGTTGGCAAAACAGGCAGAACTCTAAAGGATCGATTGAAGGAACACGAAGCGGACGTGAGACTGAAGAGAGAAAAACCGATTGCAGTACACTTTGGTTCACAGGGTCACAGTGTTCAGGATATGGGGGTAAGCGTGTTGGAGACGGTTAAAGACAGATCAAAATGGTATCGAAAAATAAAAGAACTATAGTGGATTCAGAAGTTAAGTACAGAATGGCCAAACGGACTGAACGCAAAGGCTAAGATAGATGTATTGTGGAAGTGCTAGTTCACAATGATGAGATTGTGAAAATAATATTCAATTTAATTCATAATACTAAAGTTACAGATAAGATGGGTTGTGCATTTCAATCAATAGGTATTATTATTGAATATTTATCATTATGTTTAGTCAAGTTCTATTCCCCATACTATTGTGGTGGATAATATGGTTTATGCGTTTTAGTCAATAAGTATTTTTATTTAATATTTACCAATCATAATATTTTTAGTCAAGTTCTATTCATGATACTATTGTGATGGATTTCAGTCAATAAGTATTAATATTGAATTTTTACGATTATATAGTTTTAGTCAATTATATTCATAATACTAATGTTGGGGATAATATGATTTGTGCATTTCAATCAATAAGTATGATTATTGGATATTAACCATGACATTTGTATTCAAGTTCTATTCCTAATGCAATATTGTGTTGGAATCATATGTTTTGTGCATTTCAAACATGAGAATTATTATTGAATATTTACCATTACATTTTAGTCAAGTTCTATTCATAATGCTATTGTGATGGATAAAATGGTTTGTGCTTTTCAGTCATTACATTGAATATTTATTATTATATTTTTTGTCAAGTTCGAAGAGATATGTAAAATTGAAATTAGGGTTGCATATTTTTTAGTGTCTCATCACCGTCATACTTAAATTCATCATCATCATCATCATTATCATCATCATCATCCTTATCATCAATTCCATCATTATCATCAATTCTATAATCATCAGCATCATCACCATCACCTTCATCATCATTGTCATCATCATCAATTCTATCATCATCATTATCATCATCATCACCAACATCATCATCAATACCGCCACCACCATCATCATCAATACATCATCATCACTATTATCACAGTTACCATCATCACGATCATTGCTCACATCACGTACATATTTATCATGGCTATAATAAAAAATGGTAGTATATCATAAACATTTTGATGATTTATAAGTGTTATCCCTCTATTTCGCATGTTTTTTATGAAATTGCATTTATTCTAGTTATTAAAATTTGGCGCAATTTAGTGTTGCAATTTGACGTCAAAATGACGTCATGATGTCATATCTTGTTTGTTGACGTTACGCCATTTTGTTTGAATAGCACAAAGATGTAGTTTTTTTTATGTATTCATAATTTTGATAAAGCCCATATGGGCGAAATATTAAAATTGAGTGAAATGACAGTGTTATTTCCTTAAACTTCGTAATAACTTTATATAATGAAAAAAAAGGACATCGTTGTCTGGAAGAAATATAATCTATTGGTTTGGCGTGTTCGTTTTAGGGATTATAATCGCTGATAATGTTGTTTTTGTTTTCATTTTCTAAATCTAGATTCTTTTATTCACGTTTTTATTAGTAAAGCAATGAATTCGTCGATATACGTATTTGTTATGCAGCATGATAGGGATGGATACTTGAAAAAAAAAATCCCTTTTCAAAGATAGGGAAATGTGTTTATTTAACACGTTTTTTTTCCTTTTTTTCGAATTTTTATCGAAATTGTCGCAGTTTTCTATCACGACTGTATAATCCGCTAATGCTTAATAAGAAATAAATTCTCGCTCCATCGCTTAACGTATTGTGATATTATCGTTTTAACAGTCAGAAAACCATGTCAATAATGGCCTTCGAGTTATATATGTTATTAATATGTGTCTCAATATGAGAGTATCTAGACTGCAAACTCAAGGAAATAAGAGCAGGGGTAAATTGAAGAGAAGCCTCACAGATATTTCGATACTTCTAAATGGATGAAGTACACAACCGTGACACCAAACAAAGTGATGATAAAAAATGCAACTTAAAGTAACAATTACACCAATTATATGAACATTTTTTGTGGATGAATAAATAAATATATAACAAAATAACAAAATACATTCGCCAGGTAAACACGCGTAACGTTTTTTTTTTTAATTAATATGATTATTTAATGAACTTAAAAATGGGTGTCCTTGTGTTTGCTCCTTACATTTCCGTCTACAGGCATCAAGTTACCTGTATTACCGACAAATTATGCGCCTAAGCGTTTCTGAAGTCCTACAACTAATATTTGATGATATATATGTGTCAAACTACTGCTAGAAGGATGTGATTTCCAGCGATATCTGTATTGTATAAGAATAGTATTGGCAATGCTAAGAGGTTGAGGTTTTCCGAGAACGTATCACCCCAAAGTTGAAAAGTTAGAGATCTAGTAAAATTGTATTTGATCGCGTGTGTTTCCAATAATGAAAATTTCTGCTACCATGACCATGTTGTCGAGAAAGACCGTTAATCGATTGTTCTGTGAAAATAGTTTAGAGATACAACCATATTTTTTTACAAAACATTAAAGGAGAACTGTGTGTTTTAAAATAACAAGAGAGATAGTGTATGTGACAGATGACTTAGAGATTTATACTCGGGCTTTGCCTATGGAGGCGTTGGAAAATCGGACTTCTAATGTTCTTATGATTGTGGTTTGTGTTTGCTTCGTGTTTCTAGTATTCTAAAGTGTGTTGTAAAAGTAATTTAGTCACTTGAAAAGTGAACTCTTAGATATAAATAAACGAGTTACCTTACTGCTTATGCAGCTGGATCTTCATTAAAGGAACTTGCTCACAGTTTTTTTTTGTATTTTGAAAAAGTCATTTAATGTCTTAACTGCAAAAACTACAAAGTTGGACTGACCAAAAACGAATCATGATTATATTAAAAGTAAATTTAAAAAAAAATGCCTTCGCCGGGACTCGAATCACGTCCGCCGAGTTCAAACATATATCGCTCTAACCACTCGGCTATTTTGACTGCCAATCATTGCAGTCAATTAGTAAATGTATTTTTCTTTTTGGGATATATGACACAAAATTAAAGTGTCAATTTGTGAACATGTTCCATTAACTATGTACAAAGATTGACAAATTGACAATCACCAAAATGTTCGTCAGAGATTCCAAAAATAAAAGAAACTGTATATACAGGAGAGAAATATCACTACTGACATGGAAATATATTGAAAAGAAAGTTTCGTTAACATGTAAACATCAGTTGAAATGGATAAAATTATAAAGCGTTTATAACGCGAAATCATTGAATATTTTGGTGTACTTCTGTTGTTTTCGTTGAAATTGTTGAGAACACGTGAATCGCTTACATAAAGTTAAACATTTAGACGGACATGCATATTAGGTTACGCATGCGCAAATAAATATCTTCATTGTTACATATAAAGTATTCAATGTTTGATCTCAATTTTCACCATGACCAAGCGACTTCCCAATATATCACCATACATTGTTGGAAAGATAAGGCCATAACCTTTTGAAAAAACAGCATGTCAAAAATTTCTATACGTTGTAACTCAAAATATTTACCTTAGAATCAACACACTGGTTTTGACAGGCATGGGGGCTGCCATTTTGTGCATGAATACATGGGCCAAAAGTTATGAAGCTGGGAACCATTTAAGATAAAGGAGTGCCTAAAACTATCTTTTTTTCTTATTTCTTACATATATACCAAAACATATCATTTAAACTGTATTTTAAAAATCATATGCATTATACAATGAACCCTATGTGTTTATTATCTAACTGACAGTATGTAACCCTGAGGATGTAACTTCCGTTTTGGTGTTATTTGACCTATTAACCAGATTGTCCGAGCGGTTTGCGCGTCAGACTTTTGATCCGGAGGTCGTAGGTTCGATCCCCGGTGGCTGCACTTTTTTCTTTTCCCAATGTTTTCGTATTATAATACTTGAGTTGTTTAGGTCAGGTGCTTAAAGGCCTAGTTTAATCCTTCTTAATTTGATCCTTCCCCTCCCCCCAAATCTGGGGTACTATACCCCTGTGTATTGGCACACAGTGTGGTGACCATTATCAGCTGAGGTAATACACTGCTGCAGAGGTAGAGATATATTGAAACAGTGCACAAAGCCATTGCTCAGTAAGCTGAGAGAAAATATTGCAGATAATGATATTTTATGGTTGACCAATACACTGAGTGGAATATCCCATGGAGTGGCCAGACATTCCTTTAACTAGGCCTTTAAAGTTTTCCAGTTTACACATTTAATGGCATATTCTAAAAAAATACAAAAATATGTAAACAAGTCCTTTAAAATTTATAATTCGTTTGATTTATTCGATGATAAAAGCAACAGACCGTCGAACAATTATAAATCAATGTTTGAACACGAAACTGGTATTCAGCTTGAAGCATACCATAAAAACAGATACAGATTTCAGTAACTCTACGCATCGGTTCAGCAGCTAAAATCGACGAGCTGGTTCTATTGGCAAAATGTCTGTGCGTGAAAACATGAAATGTGTCTAATGTATAAGTGCATGAACAAACTGTGAATCAGAACAATGTTACGCGTACTCTAAATGGAATAATATATTTTCTTGATAGAAAATATACAACGTGTTGAAAAAACTGGTTTTTTCAAAGTGTTGATTCATGTCCGGAACGAGCTACAGGTAACCTTAATAAATATATAGAATAAGTATGGTTAGTCTGACATTCGTCTATTGACCTCTTAAACAAACAGAAATGCATCAATTTTAAATAGTTATGCTTGGAAAGGGTAGACATGGACATTATTTAAAAGTTTCATAGTTATCAAAGTTGTTATACTTCTACTTGCAAATGTTAAAATACGTGTTATATAAATGTTTCATGGAAATTGAAATGGATTATATACACGTAGAGACAACGGCAAAAAGAAGCTTCCTCTGTTAACACATTTGGCTACAATTCAATCGACATACGTAGATATACGTTTTTTTTTTTTTTTAATACTGATTTTTATAATTAATGGTGTCTGTTGAGATGTACGTTGGTTAGCTTGTACGTAATACTTCAATGGACATTCCAATGGATAAAATAATTGAGATGTACGTTGGTTAGCTTGTACGTTGGTTAGCTTGTACGTTGGTTAGCTTGTACGTAATACTTAAATGGACATGCCAATGGATAAAATACTTTTAGCGACCAGACCGTAACAGAAGATTGCGTCCAGTCCGTAACAGAAGCTGTCTGTGATAAAACCTTCACAATTACAGCTGTCTACTGTGCTTTGTCTACTTATATGAACCTCTATACGCCACTAATTGTTATTGCGTCTAGTCCGTAACAGAAGCTGTCTGTAATAAAACCTTTGGCCACAATTACAACTGTCTGCTGTGCTTTGTCTACTTACATGAACTTATATACATCACTTATTGTTACTGCTGTCTTTTGAAAAGTTATTCATTTAATATCAGTTTAAGTCAGTCTCTGTATTCTGTATATTATAACACAGATGGGTTATACTGATATCTTATCAACAGATGAAAAAGCTATACATGCTAATAAATGTGTCACATCTGATCAATTTCATTTCCTGTTTTCATGTTCACTACATAATTTCCGTGTTTATTTAAGCACATATTCTAGTATGATGCATATATAAGTTTAATGTAACATAAACCATCAGTTTACTCATATCAGACTCCAATAATGCAGGTCTTGTTTCGGACGTAATGTTACGGACACGTCTCTTGTGTGATAGTAGTAATTCATATTGGCGATAATTTACATGAAAGAGAAGTCAACGTGTTTTAATTTATTCGTAACAGATTGTCCCATGCCAAGAACAAAACGTCAATGGGATAATTTTAGTTTCCTAGAGGGAAATTAATTTCTTCCCACAATACTACAATTTGCAAGAGGCTTTCTGATGCAAACTTAATGTATAAATTGACTCATCTCTCTGAACACAGTAACAGCGTTTGAATATTGAACTTTTGGTTTTCTTGCTATCAGTTGAATTTTTGAACATTACATATCTAGAAACAGTGTGTTTAGTATTAATAATTGAGTGAGGTATATTGTCCGAGATCAGTTCGGACATCAACCAAAAAATACGCGATTTTGTGCTAAATAGCATGCACAAGAAACAAGGTAAAACAAGATAAAATGTCTTAGTGAAATTGATAATAAATTGCATTATGTATATCTTGTTTAAATGATACAGGTACGTATTGTTTATTAAATCTAGACTTAGAGTTGTCAGAGTTAATGTCATAGTTTGTGTCACCATCTGCAAACATAGTACATTATTGTCTCTCTACAAATCATTTAAAACATATTAAGGCACATTGTGAGTGGTATGTTATAATAAGTATTTATTGAATTGGTTTATTTTCTAAGCATAAAAACACTGTTACATATTAAGCAACTGGAGTCATCAGACTGTCTATTAAACTACAGGTACAAAGCGACTTTGTTTGTATGTCTCAGTGATCACTTAAAACTGTCGATATACACATTCAGTGGCTTCATACCACACGAGAGCGAAGCAGTTACTTACTCGCTCGAGTATGGTATGAAACCACTGAAGTTCTAATTTGTAACGAATATATCTCATTGACTACCTTTCACTGCTTACGTTTAACTGAGATCACTTGAAAATTAACGAATGAAAAACTTACAAAAGAACACGAGCCACATACAATGACGTCACGAAAATAAACAAAATGACGCCATTAAACTGCGTCATTGGACTTTTATGGGGGTATTGATATATACTAGGGATGGATCGAATACTGAAATCAATATTCGAATATATTCGAATATACGTTTTGTAAATACTACTATATACTACTATATACGGCACCCTGTCCGAATATTTACCTATCCGAAATATGTATACTACGTGTACGTAGTTGTTTTACCTTGTTTCAGTGGTAAATGAGCGATATAACTTAGTGAGTGTTCGGCAAACAAAGAACTGTAAGATATTGTTAAATGTATTGTTAATTAATTTGTTAATCGTTCCGTGTTTTTTTTCAGAACCATGAAGCTTGTATCTGCTGTGCAGATTACACGTTGCCTGGGTTTTGTCCAATGACCGCGTAAAGTACTTCCAAGCACGTCGTGGTGGCATTGTCTATTAATAAAGAATAATTTACAAGTGACGTATATTAAGATTGACCAGATCATGCTAATTTTGCTAAAGAAATTGATTGGCTGATAATGGGTTCATTTTGATTGGTTTTCTTAGAGAGTAATTGTAATTTACTGTAAACAAGTTAACCATATAGATGTCACGTAAACAACAATGTACGCCTTGTGCATACTGTGAAACCGTTATCACAACATGGCCCAGTTTTGTTATTTGTGGATACAATGCGTCATATTCGCGCCTCCTACAAACCGTTAATTCGCGGCCCTTGTAAAGACGTGGCCTCCATGCCAATTATCAATTGTCGTTAATTGGACATGTTGGCATGTGTTGTAAAAACGTTACACTACCCCCGCCCACCTGCTAGGCAGGAAATACGACTGGAATTCATGTTAACTTTGCAATCAAACTGGAAAAAAACATGATTTTTTAATGATATTTTGTTCTTTAAATAAATTTGAAAATCTAATAATCGTACTCGTTTTTTTATATTCGAATATTATCCGATATTCGAATATTCGAAAGTTCGTTCCCATCCCTAATATATACACATGGTGTATGGACAATACATGTACCCCATGGCCATGTGACAGCTCTATCGGGTCGCGTCATTTATTTAGGAGGTGAGATATAATGCCATGCTATTGTATGGCATCATCCTCCGCTGCCATATCGTGACGCCATTTGACACTTAGTTCTCTCTGGAAAGACTTTGTGAAGTCCAAAAGCTATAGCGCCTGTCGGACGTCTAGACTTGCCTTGACAAGAACATAGATCATAGTATGTCAAGGAATGAAATGTTTGCCAAACATTTCCATTGGGTCATTGATGTACGGAAGTGTAAATAACAAAGAACCAATATAAGAAAAAGCATTGCGAAAATTGATAGAAAATAAAATGTCATAAGATAAATTAGATAATAGATAATTGTATGCAACCTGTTCTCGTTTATTGTCTATTGTCTGCAGTTGTTATTAAGCAGTAAGTGAAGTCAAAAAGAGATATGCATCATCGCGATGAGGCATATGGACATATTTCGCGGTTCTATGATGTAAGCATGGATAACAAAACTAGGCCAGTGTAAAAAGATCAGTTGAGTTGCCATTAGTTTTCAAGAAGAAAACAGGATAAGTTTCACCCTAGAATGACATACTCCGGCCACTGTGGTATGAACATTAGAACGAATTTAAGGAGTTGCTAGAATTTTAATTTCACTTTTTTGTTCTTGCAGTTGTTATTAAGCAATATTATAGTAGAATAGAGACATACATCATCGCTATATGTGCCTAGAGACCAATGTTATGCTCTGAACTCAGGTCATTGGCAAGACTTAGGAAAGATTTCAAGGTTGAATTATTTAAACATAGATAACATCTCATGGAAATTAGAGGAAAAACTATTTCATTCTCATCATATAAAGCTAAACTGAACAAAAACCATGAAACTAACTTAATTAAGAAAATTGATAAACTTCAAAAATCATTAACTGAAACTAACTCAGATCAACTTATAGACCTACAAAATGAATTAGAAAAAGTAAGGGAAAATAAACTTAAAGGGTCTCTTATTCGTTCTAGAGCTAAATGGATAGAAGACGGAGAAAAACCCTCTAAATACTTTTGCTCGCTTGAATCAAATCATTATACAAACAAGTCGATACCTTTTATTGAATTAGAAAACGGTGCTAAGTTGCAGGAGCAAAATGATATTTTAAACGAAGCTGTTTCATTCTATAAAACTTTATACAAAAAGAATGACAACGAAATTGAATATGATATAAGAGCTGATTTATCTAATGTTAATATACCAAAATTGAATAAAATTCAGTCTGACTCATTAGAAGGACTGCTTAATACCGAAGAAGTAACAATAACGCTTAAAAATATGAAACATGACAAAAGTCCAGGTTCTGATGGATTTACTGCTGAATTCTTTAAGGTATTTTGGAAGAAGTTAGGTCAATTTGTAGTAAGAAGTATAAATTATGCTTTTATTACAAACTCCTTATCCATAACACAAAAACATGGAATTATAACATGCATTCCAAAAGACAACAAGCCGAGATGTTATCTGAAAAATCTACGACCATTAACATTATTAAATGTTGTTTACAAATTAGCATCAGGTTCCATTGCAAATAGATTAAAAACAGTACTTGATACTTTAATCTCCAAAGACCAAACTGGTTTCATTAAAGGCCGATTTATTGGTGAAAACACTAGACTACTTTACGATATCTTAAAATATGCTGAAGATAATAACTTACCAGGATTACTAATGACAATCGATTTCGAAAAAGCATTCGATACTTTGTCTTTCCAGTTTATAGAAACAACTATTAGTTTTTTTAATTTCGGACCAATGTTTCAAAAATGGATATCTATGTTCTTGCATAATACTATGGCCTCCATACAAATAAATGGATTCTTGTCAAATACTTTCTGTATAGGGAGGGGTTGTCGCCAAGGAGACCCAATTAGTGCTTACATTTTTATTATATGTGCAGAAATTCTTGCTGTTAAAATAAGGGAAAGCAAAGATATAAAAGGTATAACAATAAAAGACATAGAATATAAAATATCTCAATTTGCTGATGATACATCTTTACTTCTTGATGGATCTGAATCATCCCTTAATTGTACGTTAGACATGCTTCATGAATTTTCAAGATACTCTGGACTAAACATTAACTATGAAAAAACTAATTTAATTTGGATAGGCTCTATGAAGTATAGTACTAGATCAATAAAAACTAAATACAAACTGACATGGGGAGCAACTACTTTTAAAGTTCTTGGGATAGTGTTTGATATTAACTTAGAAAACATGATAATGAAAAACTTTGAAGACAAAATCGAAAGTATTAAAAGTTCAATAAGTCATTGGAATCGAAGAAATATTACACCGCTGGGAAAGATAACTATTGTCAAATCAATGCTCCTACCTTTGCTTACCCATTTATTTGTATCACTACCAACACCAAGAGTAGACACCATGAAACAAATTAATCAACAATTTTATGACTTCATTTGGGCTGGACCAAGCAAAATAAAAGCTACTGTAATTGTTAAGGAATATAATGAAGGTGGGTTAAATATGATAGATATATGTTCTTTTGAAAAATACATGAAAATAACATGGCTTAAGAGATTAGTGTCAGGCGAAGGAAATTGTTATTCACTTGTTAAATCGTTACTAGATTTTAAAACACTTTTTAACACTGGTAAAATGTATGCCGAGAAAATATGCTTACAATTGAAAAATAATTTTTGGAACGACGTCTTGAAAAACTATATATTGTATATTGAAAAGCTGCCAATAGTAAATAGTGATGATATTCTGGATATGCCCCTATTTTATAACCATAATTTTAAAATTAACAATAGTCATATTTATATTAAAAGTCTCTATGAAAGAGGTATTCGTTTTGTGAGGGACATTATGATAGAAAGAGATTGTTTTATTTCCAAAGAATCTTTGGATTTACATGTCGGAACAAACGTAAATTTCCTATTGTACCAAGGATTAATTAACATAATACGTAAATATATTGAAAATTTTGAAGATATGTCAAGTTTTGACAATAAAACTCAAGGACCTTTATTATCAACTTACATAAAGAAAATAATATCCACTCCTAAAGAAGAAAAACATACTTATAAAATATTAATCCAAAATAGCGACATCCCAACTAGTCAAACAAAATGGAACTCAGAATTTTTTAATATTGACTGGAAAAACGTACATGCACTTGTGTTCAATATAACTAAGGATACATATATTAGATGGTTCCAGTGTAGAATAGTCCACAGAATCTTGGGAACAAAATCAATTATGTTCAAGATGAAAATGGCTGCTGACAATCTATGTACATTCTGTAACAATGAAGTAGAAAACATTACGCATTTGTTCTGGTACTGTCCATATACCCAAGAAATTGTGAAATTTGCTGTTGAGATTATTCATAGAAGTAGACCAAACTCACCTATTCAGCTGACATGTCAGGATCTAATACTTGGAATTACAAATTCAAAAATGAATGATTTAAACATTCTGTGCCTCGAAATTAAACGGTATATCTTTCAGTGTCAGAGGAAAAACAGAAGTCCTTCAAAATTTGGGCTTGTGAATAGTATGAAGCAAACGTTTGATATATATATAACTACAATAAAAACAGACGAAGAATTGAGAGACTGGTCCCTTGTCAAAATATTTACAGACATCTCTTATAACGACACTATGCATCATAACACATAATATATATATTGTTTACCACGCCAGTATTTTGTTAAGTCTGCATTATCAATGTATTATACACAATGCAATTTAGCACTTAGTTTATCCTGCTTATGTACAATATTATATAGATAGAAGATATACATGCTCACATCTAAAACTTTATATAGAATGTTTGTGCAAGTTAGTATTTGCGTAAAATGTTTTGAAATATAAAACAGTATATATTGTATATGATTGTATGTTTACAACTGAATCTATATACACCTTTGCAATACAATTACACGAACTACTCTGTATATAACATGCATGTATGTATTATTCTATGATGAAAATAAAATTTTACAAAAAAAAAAAAAAAAAAAAAAAAAAAAAATCTCATTGTCAGCAAACGAAGATTTGTTGATTTGAAAGTGTTTTCAGAAAAAAAGATACAAGAAAATTGTACCATCGAATTACATAAACCGGCAAATGTGGCATGAACCTTAAAACGCACATAAGGAGTTGCTATAATTTTTATTTCAAAATTCTTTTTGCAGTTGTTATTAAGCAATATTATAGCCAATGAGAATAGCGACATACGTTGTCGCGATATTTGCTTAAAGAACAATGCAAAATCTAAAAGAACCAGCGGCAAGACTTAGGAAAAATTTCGAGTTTTTTTATTTATTTAACATGGATGACTACTCATTGCCAGTATAATAAGATTACGTGTGTTGCCATTCGTTTAAGGAAGAATACGTTATTCTAGCATTACAGACGTAATCCACTTTTCTACAGTTATTTGAAATTTCGATTTAATATTTTGATTTGCTAGATGTTGATTATTTAAAATTCTTCCTGCAATACCGTTTGATATATCAGTGTGCCTAAAATTTGAAGATGTTAAACAAGTAGAGTAGAATGGTGGCGTCATCTGACAAATATTGAATAGTATGAAATGACCTCAGAATTATATGAGGCGTATCGTGGGAAACCCGGGCTTAATGCATGTGCGTAAAGTATCGTCCCGAATTAGCCTGTGCAGTCCGCACAGGCTAATCCAGAACGGCACTTTCCGCCTAGAGTGTATTTATGTTTAGAAGAGACTTCCTTAAAACAGAAAATACCATAAAAGCGGAAAGTGTCGTCCCGGATCAGCCTGTGCTAACTGCACAGGCTGATCCTGGACGACACTTTAAGCACATGCATTAAGCTCGGGTTTCCCACGACAGGCCTCATATATTTTGGTGAGAAGATTCGAATTAATGAGCAAACTGATCTAAGGTTAGTAAAGCGGGTACATGCATGACAAGGACGACTTTTATATCGATAAGTGGTATGTCAAATATTCAGAAAATAGTACGTTATTTGTTGAAAATTTGACTGAACTTGACTGAAACCATTAAAAGCCAAATGTTAATTGCGACACTCATAATGGTGTTCGTACAATTGTATATGATTGATCCTCATTGGCGTGAATTATACTTACAACATGAGCGGTTGCAAATATATCATACCTTTCTTACACTGTTTTTTTGTGTGTGGACTTTTCGCCGTTCTTAACAGTATTTCAGTCATATCACGGCGGTCAGCTAATCTACTCACACTTTTCCTGGGCAAGATTAGCCGATCTATGCGGTTTACCAGTACAAAGTGCATATACTTCTGCAGTAACTGACACCTGCCCTACTAGAACCTACTACCAATCCCCACACAAGTTATGTGGTCGGACTGGGGTTAGAACACACGATCCCCGGATTGACAGTCCAGCGCTCTACCAACTGAGCTAGCCGGGTCCCCTTTCTTAAACTACTTATATAAACCTATTTACTTTAGCAGTGACCGTTCAGTATCCGTTTTACAGAAATTGGTTTAATAATTGAACGCTAATGATTCACAAACCTTTTTTTCATTCCAGTCGAATAATCTATAGCAAAAATATGGCATGTGTTATCCATTTTGTATGAATAATTGTGCAACATCATTGTCAGTCTTTGACAAATATTTGCGACCTATTCTCACATGACTTGTTTTATGATGCATTGGTCAAACAAGGCATTCAGTCTAGTAGGATATCTGTTTTCATTCAACGGACCTATTCACAGATTGAAAAATTGACAATATTCCAAATTTTTTGTTACCGATTCCAAAAAGAAAATACATTATATATGCAGGAGCGAAATAACGCTTCTGATAAAGAAACCTACTCAATATAATGTGTCGTTTATCAATAAACATCGAATTAAATTGATCAAGCGGTAGTAACGCTGTTCACCGTGATGTTTTTAAAAACAAACGTATCACTTACATATATATATATAGCGTTTAAATTACAAGCCCAAACACATGAGCCTTTTTAGCCTAGTGCTTAGCGTACCAGACTTTATCCGGAGGCCATGGGTTGAAGACCCGACAGAGACAAAAAAAATCTCTTTTTAAACCTTTGACATATGATATATAGGGTTGCTAGTTCTGATGATTAAGTAATTGAAGTAAAGACCATCTAAGACCAATCTTAAAACATACGAAAATAACTCCCTTCAGTGAATATTTGAAAGGAACTATATTATGCACTTCCATGATTAATACCTTGCAGCCGGTCGTAATAAAAGGATTGTGACGTTTCTGTCGTAGTATTGGCTCTACTAATTAAATCCAGGAATGCAACATTGCCATGGTAACTGAAAACCACAGCGATTTGATTCAGCTAGTAGGCATCTTATTGTTAATAAAGTGTATAGCGTATGGCATGCTCGTGATATTCAAAATAGAAACCGAACTATTTTGCCAATCATATTCTGGTATCAATGTTACCTTTTTTTCGGCGTAGCTGTTTAACCCAATGTTTGACCTTCATGAATATCAAATCAAATGTTGTGAAAATTTCCCTCCTGTAGTCCCGAATGAAGAAATCCTAACTTTCCATCGGCTAATTACGATAAATTCCCACTACACTAGTCATAAATACGTAGGTGCATCCCGACAACATAGCAGACGAATTCGTAACAGGTTTGGAATACTTATAGCAAATTCATTAAGGGAATAACAGTTCGCACAAAATGAAGCTATCGTATATGCGCAACGCTTTTGAAATGATTTGAAATGACATTTGACATGTTAAAAAGCAATAAGATTAATGTTTTGCAACAATTTTACTCAAAAAACTTTTTTCAGTTGAGTGTTTTCTTTTATATTCTTACACAATAGACGCAGCGATTCTATTAATATCATTTCCCTCACCAGACGGATAGTCTATATTGAGGGCGACATGATCATACGCTCGCTCGCCTGCAGGTCAGTGTAGGGTCAAACTGACAGTTTACAGTTGAAAGGCGAGATACTTGAATCAAAACGCTGACAGCGTAAAAAGACTGTTGGCGACAAAAGAAACTAAAAATATGTGAACTATGAATGCATTTTTCGGCGTAGCTGTCTAAGATCACTTTTGACCTAGATTTCTTGCGATAATTATGCAGCGGGAAAATTGATTGCCAATAGAAATAGGCAAATTTTCTAATTTTAGGGAATGCAAACTTCACACAATGGTTGAACGTATACCAATAACTGTTGCATACTTTTGGGGATTACAAATTTACATAATTGTTTACATAAGCGGTTAAAATGAAGTTATAAACATATTCTCGACATATACTCTTGAACTGAGGCTAATTATGAACATTTTTTCTTATTGTATGCCATAAACAGAATGCAATATTCATTCACGTAACGAAATAACTATTTTGTTTAGCCTTCATTTATATAAGCGGTAGCTCTATAAATAGCAATTGTTCCCATTCTTAAATCTCATTCAGTTGCTGTTCCATGTAGCCCATTGATTCTACCGTGTTCATCACATTCCATAAACAGTAGTGCCATTCTAAAAATAGCGCGCGTGGCTAGCAGTCGTTGTATATAGCTGTGTTAATGTACTCGTACATGCATCAATAATAGCGTTCAGAGAATCATAAACCTAAAAATTTCAATAAATGGGGAATTTATATTTATAAACTTACTGTTAATTTGAATTAAAATTGTGGTTACGATTTATTAACGATTATTTATAATTGCATCTTTGTATCAACTTCTCCAGAAGATTTTATTTAATCTGTAAAAAGATGCTACATTTTCTATAGATAAAATGTTATGAAAGAAGATTCGGAATACGTCGAATTGTTATTCGCGTAGCATGAATACACAATTTGCAATACTGATCATACACAGGAACCCTTGATATATCATAGTTCTACCAATATAATTTAAAATCGTCATAGTCTAATGATTTATTTTGTTCGCGTTATCAAAAATGAAGTCTTAACATTTCAAAAATCGCTGAATGTTCCCTGACTATTGCTTTTTATTGGGATACACAGTATAAATGCTTATTTGACTTCAAATCGTTTTTATATTAGATAACTAACATGAATGGTATATTACCGGTACTATAAATAACTATATAGACTCGTCTGATACATAATCATTTTAATTCATTCCCGAAATTATTTTCCTACGTTGTTAAATTGGCTTGACAAGTTTCAGATAACAATTATGTTAAACTAAATTATTTTGGTTATTCATATATCACTGCTGGAAACATGGAGCTGTATGATTTATTCACGGCATAGATATTAATGATTTAACTTTTGGGTCCGAGAAGTTTTCTTATAGTGTCCGAAAAATCTGGGGTCCAGTAGTCTCCTAATATTGGTGGGGACCAAAAAATCTGGGGTCATCTTGGCCGTCTGTTTAGGTAATTTTTAAATGACATCTCAATATTAATTTCAACGCCGATTGTCTTTTGTAAAGATATTTCTTGTTTTGCTTAGAATTGAATTAATGAAGTTCATATTCCCACCTTTAAACTTGATAATATGGCATC
Organism: Congeria kusceri; assembly: GCA_027627225.1. Classification (NCBI taxonomy): domain Eukaryota; kingdom Metazoa; phylum Mollusca; class Bivalvia; order Myida; family Dreissenidae; genus Congeria; species Congeria kusceri. Next base: position 52,892,148 of record CM051027.1, on the reverse strand, counting down.
TTATTTTATAGTACACGACATCATAATAAACAAGCAATGTCTTAAAAAAAGACAATCGGCGTTTACATTAATATTGAGATATAATTTTTACCCTAAACATAATTTAAGAGAGCCAAGATGATCGGTTACGTGGCTTCTCGGACACCTAGACAAGGCGACTACTCGGACCCCAGATTGTTTGAGCACCATAAGATAACTTCTCAGATCCCAAAATTAACGTGTGATTAATTCAATAATTAATAATATTTGTACCGTGAATAAACCGATCATACCGCCCCATGTTTTCACCAGTGATATATGAATAACCTAAATAATTAACGTTAACATCATTATTATATAAATTTGTCAGCCAAATTTATCAAGTTAACACACACAATGTACGAAAATAATTGCGGGATTGAATTTTTTATCAGACGCATATGGTTATTTTTAAGTCATAATATACCCTGCCTTCAGCTTGGAAGTTATCTATGCATAATACATACACATTTGGAAGTCAATTAACCATTTATACTGTGTACTAGTATCATAATGAAAAGCAATCTTCAGAGAACATTCAGCGCATTGAAATAATGATGACTTTCATTTTTTGATAATACAAACATAAAATTTCATTAGACTATGGCGATTTAAAATTATATTCGGTAGGAATATGATGTATCAAGGTTTGCTGTGTAAAATTGGTATTGCAAATAATGTATTAATGCTACGCAAAGGAAGCTAAAGTAACACGAATAGCATTTCGACGTAATCCTATACTTATTTCACCACATTTTATTTATTGAAAGATATAGATCTTTTTATAGGTTGATTAACATATACTGGAGAAGTCGATAGACATGTACAATTCTATTAACTTCTTAATAGAACGCAGCCGCCATTTAATTTCAAATTAACATGCACAGTAAGTTTATAAACATAAATTCCTCATTTATTGAAATATTCGCTCTTATGATTCTCTGGACGTATTGATGTATGTATATTATAACAGCTATACACCGGCAGCTAAACGCGCGCTATTTTTAGAATGATCGTGAGTGTGTTGAACTCGCTAGAATCAATTGTTATTTATAGAGCGTGCCGCTAGGCTAACCAAAACAGTAGATTAATACTGAGAACGAATATAATATTCTGTTCTTGACATACAAGGAGAAATCATGTTCATAATTATGTTCAGTTCTAGAGTGTATGTCGAATATATGTTTATAACTTTATTTTAACCGCTTATGTAAACAATTATGTACAGTTTAATCCCCAAAAGTATGCAACAGTTGTTGGTATACATTAAACCATTGTTGTAAGTTTGCATTCCCTAAAAATAGAAAATTTGCCAAATTCTATTGACATTCAATTTTCCCGCTGCATAATTATAGCAAGAAATCTAGGTCAAAGTGATCTTAGACAGTTACGCCGAAAAATTATTTGTTAATTAAGTAATTAAGTAATTAACGAACACATACTGTTCAAGCGAACTATCTGATGCAAGCGGAATTAAATACACATGCCAGTTTACAATTAAGTCAATATGTAACGAGCCATGCAGAATAACCGATAAAGTAGTAAGGAGCATCGATTGTTAGTGATTCGTAGCCTACTGAGTTAACACTAGGTCATGCGATGCGTGCTCTCGTTTTTCCATACTACAATTTAAAATTAATACATCGCAGTAATTTGTTGTCAAATTATTCAGAATAAGAATCGGTAAAAAAAATAACACTTTCACAACGAGTCAAAAATAACCGATGTAGCGCATTAATTTAGTGGTCCTTTTCCAGGACGCCCAGGTGAATATTTCGGTTTCATTCCAGTAAATAGCGAAAATACGGGTGCCATTAATTTGACGTAGCATTTTTAATAAATTGACTTTTTAAAAAACTGTAATTGTAATAAACCACATAATATACACATTATAATACACATGACATACATTATCTTCAATATTTTAAAGGCTTCCGCCAATAGTCTAAAAATATCAATGTCGACATACATGTATTATTTACAACTCAACGAGATTTATCTAGCCATAACTAGTTTAACATATTTAGGCGGTGCATTCTTCGAACAGAAATGTACTAGTTAATAAAGTTTCTTGCTGCGTATCTTCCGGCTTGTCGATGTATAAATTAACGTTTATGCATCATGTTCTGTGTTGCAGAATATATTGTTGTTGTTTTTTTTAGATAATCCTTAGTTATTCAAAGAGCATATATAAAATGTTGATATTTAAAAAAACAACACATATATTAAGTAACGTATATAATAAGTTATATAATGATATGTTAGGAGGCGTAATCTACTAGTATTGTTTAGTATTTGAGTATTATATGCCATTCGGACCTAGTCTTAGTTACATTGCTTTGAATATTTATGCTGAAGTTTAATTTAAATTCCTTATTTGCAAACTTACTACAGACGCCGAATATCTTTTTTTAAAGATATTTCTTGTTAATCTTGACATAAATTTTGTCAGTAGTTTTGATGGAGCGTTATTTAAGTAAAATTACAGCATGCTTGCTGGGTGAAACAATATGCTTGTTGGTATGGTAATTGCGCTTAGTGATGCAAAAGTTGTATTTGGTGACACTTTCAACATGCGTGTTGTTATGGTCTTTACGCTTACTGAGGCAGATGTTGTGTTTGGTGACACTTTCAGCATGCTTGTTGATATGGTCATTGCGCTTACTGATGCGGAAGTTGTGTTTGGTGACACTTTCAACATGCTTGTTGATATGGTCATTGCGCTTACTGATGCGGAAGTTGTGTTTGGTGACACTTTCAACATGCGTGTTGTTATGGTCATTGCGCTTACTGAGGCAGATGTTGTGTTTGGTGACACTTTCAGCATGCTTGTTTATTTGGTCATTGCGCTTACTGATGCGGAAGTTGTGTTTGGTGACACTTTCAACATGCTTGTTGATATGGTCATTGCGCTTACTGATGCGGAAGTTGTGTTTGGTGACACTTTCAACATGCGTGTTGTTATGGTCATTGCTCTTACTGATGCATAAGTTGTGTTTGGTGACACTTTCAGCATGCGTGTTGTTATGGTCATTGCGCTTACTGAGGCATAAGTTGCGTTTGGTGACACTTTCAGCATGCGTGTTGATATGGTCATTGCGCTTACTGATGCGGAAGTTGTGTTTGGTGACACTTTCAGCATGCGTGTTGATATGATCAGTGCGCTTACTGCTGCGAAAATTGTGTTAGGTGACACTTTCAGCATGCTTGTTGATATGATCAGTGCGCTAAATGGTACAGAAGTTGTGTTTGGTGACACTTTCAGCAGGCCTGTTGATATGGTCATTGGTCTTAGTGATGCATACGTTGTGTTTGGTGACTCTTTCAGCATGCTTGTTGATATGGTCATTGCGCTTACTGATGCATAAATTGTGTTTGGTGACTCTTTCAGCATGTTTGTTGATATTGTCATTGCGCTTACTGATGCATAAGTTGTGTTTGGTGACACTTTCAGCATGCTTGTTGATATGATACTTAGAAAATCAGGTTAAAGTTTGCGTGCAACAACTCCATATCTCTATAGCTACTACAGAAATTCAATTGAAACTTCACACATGCTTTCAATGTCATTATGTAAGGTCACTGGCCAAGACCCATAACTGTGACCAGCAATTTAGCAGAATTATGCCCCTTTTTGTACTTTAAAAGTCAGGTTTAAGTTTGCGTGCACGATAAAAATCATGTTAAAGTTTGCGTGCAACAAGTACATATCTCTGTAACTACTACAGATATACAATTGAAACTTCACACATGTATTCGGGGTCATTATGTAAGGTCACTGACCAAGGCCCATAACTCTGACCTGCAATTTAGCAGAATTATGCCCCTTTTTGTACATAGAAATTCAGGTTAAAGTTTGCGCGCAACAACTCCATTCCTCTATTTATAACTACTACAGATATTCAATTAAAACTTCACACATGTCTTTAGAGGTCATTATATAAGGTCAGTAACCAAGGCCGATTACTCTGACCTGCAATTTAGAAGAATTATGCCCCTTTTGAAGTTGGAAATTTCAGGTTAAAGTTTGCGTGCAACAACTTCATATCTCTATATCTGCTACAGATATTCAGTTAAAACTTCACACATGTCTTCAAGGTCATTATATAGGTCACTGGCCAAGGCACATAACTGTGACCAGCATTTTAGCAGAATTATGCCCCTTTTTGTAGTGCTAAAGGTCGATAACTCTGACAAATATATATATATTAATCCTCAAGATATATTTCTAGACCAATATTCGTAATGCAACATTTCTGGAAGAGTTTATAAAATTTTATAAAATAATAATAAAAAATCAAAATGTTGTTAAAATAATCTTTCTAGATCTCTTAGTATTTCACTCGTGGTGGCAGTGGTTACTGAAACCCGCTAAGGGTGGGGTAACCACTGCGATGAGTATGGTTCGTGCATTTATTACCTCCCTTGGTAGTGCTTTCATTAAATAAGTTTCACTCAATCCCTTCTCGGTCAATTGATACGCGTGTGTGTGTGCATGCATTAATCTCGTGTGTTGTATACTGTATGGACGTATACATGTGCAATGTAGAATTCATTGTTTTGATATTGTTGCATATATTTAAAATGGTTTTATGCAGGATTTTGTATTCGGTTTGGGGGTGTTGATGTAGCAGTTTAAACACTGGACACGAAATGCAATATTAGGTAAAAATACACTGTATGATTAGCTGTACCATTGACCTCAAACTGCAAAACCCGTGATGCTTCATTTAAACGTGTAATCTTATCACGGGGCAAATCATTTAATGTTTTAATTTCACTGCATAATTTTACAATGAAATTTTTTAATGTTATTTTAAGGTTAAAAGATGCATATATACAGAGTCAAATAATCTGAATTTTAGTAAAGAAAAAGATATAAATGTAGACTACATTCATTTAAGTATAAGATCGTATTGTTTGTCGTATGTGGATACAGACACTATCAATGGTTGAATGGTTATATGCTATCTTTTATACGTTACCCAGTGAAATGACAAAGTTATCATTCAAGTGCTATCATTTACCTCTCTTTCATAGTTTATATATACGGTTAGTGTTCAATAAAAATAATCAAGGATACAAGTCTTAGGCCAAAAACAAGAGAAATGGTTGGTTTCCGCCTATACATCTCAAACGAAAATCTAGGAGTGGAGGTAAAATATAATGTTTTTTATTTAATTTTTTATTTCGCCGCATATTAACCACACAGTTTGAGTATATTGGACTGCATGTAAAATGTTTAAACGCCTCCAAACAAAGAAAATGTACATACACTCTAAATGAGGTCATAGAAAGGGAGATTTATGGCAAGAAACGTATAATATAAGCGAAAACTGCGCTTTTCCCCCGAAAATCATAAAAAAAATTAATGATTGATATGCAAAAAAACTTTTTAGGGTCGGCGGAAAAATTGGGGGGGGGGGGGGGGGGGGGTCGGGTAAGCGGAAAAAAACAATTTGTTTACGCTTTATTTACGTGTACAGTTAACTTCACTCTTTCACAACATAACAAGGAATAAACTTGTTTCACTGAAATTATATTTATACATAAAAAGAAAGAGCTTGAGCCAGATATTGACTATTTAATGTCATTTATACAAGTACATGTTGTTTTTTTTATTAAGCTTCATATAAAAAAAACTATGCATCTATCAATATTTCCCCCAGTGGGGAGCGGCGAGTATATACGAGACTTTAGACTGAAAGCGATTTGACACGCCGAATGATTGCAGGTACCAGAAAATAGACTTTGGTCGGTAATATTGCCCCCCCCCCCCCCCCCGGGCCATTTGATACACCAAGCATCTCCAACTGTGGAAGTTTTAGACAAAACTGCTTGGCTCTATGGTGGGGAGTTAGATACAAAAAAAAAAAAAAAACTTTAGTCGAATTCCCCTGGGTCAGCAGGCCTCCCCCCCCCCCCCGCCCTGGGACAAATATTGATGGATGCATTACACTAGATCTAGTCCGTTTACACATTTATATATTGTGGTAACCGCTTTTATATCTAGATTTATCAAATGCTACTTCAGCTTGCAAGATAGCTAGACTTAATCACAGTGGTGAGGCCAGATCTGATAGGTTATCATCAATTTGAATTTAATTCGGAAGCAATTCTATGTTATCTTTAAATTGAATTTAATTCGAAAGTTACTTTACGGTGTATTTCACTGTAAGTGTGATATTGAATATAGATTCGACTTATTGTGTCTTCATGAGTCAATTGTGTTGTTTTTCGAAATAATCTGGATTAATTTTGCTTCGTGTTTAAGGTTAAAATTAGAAGCTACGTACGCGTACACCTACTGTATTTATTCTGTGTGGCATGTGCAAGGAAAAAGCTAGAGGTCAAATCGTGACGTAACTCTGTATGACGTCATAAACTTGCATACTCTATTATTAATTTTGGTGGGATGGTTTTACTGTTAACTGGCAACAGCATGGAAGGATGAAGAAATCAGTTGACAAGCAAATCAAATAACTGTGGTAAGTCGTAGTTAAACGTAATGAAAATATGAATCTATCTTTTAATCACGCCGGACAATAATTGCGACCATAACGCTCGTGTTATCTGTAGAGACACTGACAATGCAGCTTCCGTTTTGGTGTCAACATCTGGAAATCAGACCGGAGTGTCCGTATTTGCTACGATTTTACCACAGAACTACGCGATGTTGGAAATCCTACGGAAATCGGTCATTTGCAGTAAAAAAAATCTCGTATTATTGGCTTCTTTTCGTTAATTATACCACATTTCGCTCTTTAGTGCATCAGTGTTATATAAAATCGGATGTGCCGATGCGCAATTTCTTATCGGTATATTTTGCCGTACGTATAATTGGTAATAGACACTATTATGCAAGCGCTTGTCATCTCAATTAACGATTGGTAATAGAGACTATTATGCGAGAGCGCTTGTCATCACAGTTAACAATTGGTAATAGAGACTATTATGCAAGCGCTAGTCATCTCAGTTAACAATTTGTTGCTAAGTTACGCAGCTGTGTAGGTCCGAGACATGCCCAACAATCTGAGTTTGCTGTCTCGCACAAGGCCTCTATTCAATGTTGGTTATTGTAGGGATGAAAACGAACGTTAATAACAAGATTTAAAATCAATTTTTAATGAATTTGTATATCTTCACGCAATTTTGTTGTTTCTGTTCACTCTGCTCAGAAGTTTATTTTGATAAGTCATATTTTTATCCATAGTGTTTTGCTAAAAAAAACGTTTAGAAAACTCAGAATTTTTAAACGTTATTTTAAAAGATTTGAAATTCTACGGGATGTTTTTTGTCTGGTCCATAATCAGCACGACTGTCCAAAGTGCCATGTTTTCTTAAACCGAAAACTTAATATATTTTTCTAGTTTTAAATATTATTTACAGCATCTTTCGTTAGTATACACTTTAATCGTGAAAACAGTCACCGCAGAAAATAATGCTATGTACAGTACGTACGTCTTTATCATTTGACGCGCGTAGGCCCGACGTGCAAGAGAAAACTTTCCCGCTGTTTTTGCAAGAACAAAGCATGGATAATACACATGGATTTTAATCAAGATCTTTATAATGCACCAATTATCCAATAAATACTACGAGTTCAACTGTGGTATCGATTAAAACAGTAAAAAAAAACACGAAACACGTGTCCATATGAACATAATTAATCGAATAAAAAGGCTCCATAAGTAGATCGAGTGTAACCTTACGATTCGATAACGACGAGAATAGTGAGTTTGAACGTGACGTAACTGTGCGAATGTGATGCGCACTAGTAATAAACATCCGTAAAAAAATGATTACTTTCAGTTTCGCAACAACAATACGCTGTTGCTTTTAAAAAGCTAGAGGTATACTGTACCGTTTAAGCGTTGACGTTTCGTGTATTTCATTTCGTTTAAATAATTACAAACAATGAAAACGTGTTAGCCTTAATTTTAAGAGGTAAAACGCACCAGATAACGTTATTTGACACGTGCAGCATGAAAAAAATATACGTATACACCTCCCTAACCCACCCCTCGGGACCGGAGCGCCTGAAGAAAATCGGTAGTAAGCACGTATCATTTTAAAGCTTTATCACTTGTGTAATGCTGAATTTTAATGTCAAACATTAAAGATATTTTGAATTTGATACAGAATATTGCTATATATTTATTAATATCCATCTTTTGTCAGTTTGTGGTTAATAAATCTTTGTTGTGTAAAACACTGGTTGACTGTTAGTAACTTCTGACAGGTACCAAAACCTACTGATACAACTTTGTCAGACTACTGACAAAGCTTGAAAGAAGTAACAGGTCTGGGAAATGGATGCAAGCGGATAGTAAGAGTCTGTATTTCCGCTTCTTGGTAACTTGTCTTCGAAAATTAAAAAAAAGTCAGAGAATGCTATTCGACGAAAATATTTTTATGCTTTACTCTAGTTACAAAAACCTAGGGAAAATAGCGAAATCGTATCCTGTAGAACTTTTTAAACGTTATTAAAGCCTTCAATTTTGAGTTGTTGACAATGCAAAACTTGAACAATTTTACAAATTTCATTGAACATTGGAACAGTTTTTTAACCTTTGTATCCATTTTTTTCAGTCGCCAGAAAAGGCGACATAATTATAAAGATTACTTTTAGTGGCGTTGGCGGTCCCCATCAGTTTGTTCAGACAATAACATGAGTAGTTTTTGGGCTACCGATATGAATTTTTATGGAAGTGTTAGTAGGCATAAAAGGACGGTCAAATTCGGTTTTCGGCATAATTGCTCTTATCGTAATTGAGTTATGCCCCCCTTTAAAAAAAAGTTTAAATAAGGCTTGTGCAGACAAAAACTTGAGAAGTTTTTGTGCAATCAGTATGACTCTTTAGGGAAGTGTTAGTAGGCATACAAGGAATGTTAATTTCGTTTTTCGACATAATTGCGCTTATCGTACTTGAGTTATGCCCCTTTAAAAAAAACAACAAATAGTTCATAGAAGGCTTGTGCAGACAATTACTGAAGGAGTTTTTGTGCAATCGTTATAAAACTTAAGGGAAGTGTTAGTAGGCATAAAAGGAAGGTTAAGTTTGGTTTTTGGCATAATTGCTCTTATGTTACTTGATTTATGCCCAGTCAGGCGACACAGCCGATTCACAGAGTTCTAGTTTATTGTTGTGGTGGATAAATGCAGAAGGGGCATTTTACCATATTTTTATCACCATGTCATTATTGTCTACTATATGGCCTTGAAATCTCATTCATTTTCGAATTGTAACACTAAACAATGGCTACAATGTAGGGACATTAAAGAACTCACTTTTGAAATCTATTTTTGCATATACAATGTATACAACATTATTTATTCGAGACTCTCCTATTAAAGGCGTTGCAAGAAAATTCAATAATTTTCAGCATATACTTTTCTCAAATAGAAAGTCAAATACACTTAAAAATCTCAAATATTATCAATAATTTCAAGCCGCTCAGTGATTTTATTTCAAGCGAATTTGGGGCCAAAATAGGGCCCCATTCACAAAGGAAAAAAGTACAATTTTTTCACAAATTGTAATCCAAAATTCACAATTGCTAGCAAGTTGATGTTTGACTTATTTTCTGCTTTATTTTTTATTCCATGCAAAGGCTTTAGTTTTATTCTATGCAAAGGTTCTCTTCTTGGCTGATATGGAGATGTTTATATCAAAAGGCTTACAATATGTTCAAATAAAAATAAAAATGTGAAATTTAACCTTGATTGAAAAATTTCGTACATAATAGGTTGAAATGTTATTTTCACAAAATAAAATGTTACGGCGCTAATTTTCACAATTCCGAGGGCTCCGGCCCCATTTACAAATGACTGGGAAAAAAAACACGGCGGCGTTCAGTCATACGGGTTAAAATTGTACGAAAGTATTAATTAATAACACTGGGGAAAAGTAAGTTAACTAATGAGAAATGAACATTTCTGAAACAGGTAATCATGACGCCAGCGTATAAAACGCATGATGATGTTCTGTGAAACAACTTTTACCTAATTAGTTACACTTACAAAGAATATATATACGGATATCCAAATAGTATTACTGAATACCGAGCTAGGATATAGGAATACCGTTCTGAAAAAAATTCGATATGGGTACATTTATTTATATTTAAGGCCACACAGTAAAACACATTTATACAACATTAGACTGCATTGCTTTAACCCGAGTTTTTTAAGTCTTGATCTAACATGATTATTGTTAAGACCCAAGTTCACCACAAACTAGTTTGTTTAACAAGTCTGGAAATACTTGTTAGCTGTAGCGAGGCGCTGGTACGGGATTTGTAAGTGAGCAGATGTTTTACTATAGAATAGGATTTCAAAGTATTTCAAGATAAAACATTTTAATTCACAGCTGTTTCTAAACCGTTAAACACGTGATGTTTGAGTACAATTATATTCAATTGATAAAATACTAGATTGATTTGCATATGATTACTATTTGTGAATACATGTATAATTGACAAGTGGCATTTATATTCTGTCTCCAAGCACACTGTATGCCTTCCCAAATGTTTATAGACGTTTATTCCCCGAATTCATAAATTACACCTCTTCGTAACTACCCATGTGAATAGATCGAAAGTTCTCTTTTGTTACACGCGTGCAATGCATATTTTGTCTTTTTTGACTGGATCTTATCTAAAACCCCATTTCCCTGTTCGGAACAAAAAGTTGTATTAAACCGAATTGGAGTAAACAAAACCATATCTGAAGTGACAAAATCCCGATTATATAAAACATTTGAAATTGTATGGCCAATCAAGACATGATTGCATGTTAATGGCTAAAACCGTTAAAATATTGAGTTCAACAAAACTGCGTGTTTTTAATATAGGCTGACTTCATCTTTTTTATGAATTCGGGGAATTACCGTCTATAATCATTTGGGAAGGCATGCAGTGTGCTTGGCGACAGAATATAAAAGCCACTGGTGAATGATTATATTCCGCGAAAATTCGCAATTTGATGAGTAATGGGACCTACTGGTGTCGACAATTTCTAACTTGTCTAATCTTTTCGATTACTGTGAGGTGTAGAACGTCGAAATGCTACAGGAGGTTAAAATTTAATACATGTATTACGTATTTTACAGCGCATGATATTAACATGCAAATGTCTTTAAGAAATGTATAGTCCAATAAAGTCGAAAACTGTTAAACGAGAGAGGTGAATCAGTTCATTGCATACACGTTTAAGCAGGAACCGTACATCACTTTGGCTAGATTAACTGCATACATTTTTTAAGCGAAAACGGTAAATCACGTTTGATTGCTTAACTGCATACGCTTTTTTGAGCGAAAACGGTAAATCACTTTGGATTGATTAAATGCATACACTTTTTGAGCGAAAACGGCTAACAACTTTGGATAGATTAACTGTATACACTATTCGAGCGAAAAAGGTAAATCACTTTGGCTAGATTCATTGCATACCGTTTTTAGAGCAAAAACGGTAAATCACCTTCGATAGATTAACTGCATACAAATTTTGAGTAAAAACAGTAAATCACTTTGGATAAATTAACTGCATGCACTTCTTGAGCGAAAACGGTGAATAACTTTGGATGGATTAACTGCATGCACTTTTTGAGCGAAAACAGCTAATAACTTTGGATAGATTAACTGCATACACTTTTTGAGCGGAAACAGCTAATAACTTTGGATAGATTAACTGCATAAACTTTTTGAGCGAAAACGGTTAATCACTTTGGATAGATTCATTGCATACATATTTGGGAGCGAAAACTGTAAATCACTTTGGATCTACATTAACTGCATATATTTGTTGAGAGAAAACGGTAAATTACTTTGGATAGATGAACTTCATTCACTTTTTTGAGTGAGAACGGTAAATAACTTTGAATATATTAATTGCATACACTTTTTTTGAGCGAAAACGGGAACTGACTTTGGATAGATTAACTGCACACACTTCTTGAGCAAAAAGCTTGCTTTCATTTAATTTCATACCCTTGTTGAGCGAGAACGCTAAGCTCTTCAGCTTGATTACATGACATTGCATACACTTGTTGAGCGAAAACGCTAAATCATTTTGGATAGCTTAACTGCATACACTGTTAACTGTTATTAACTGTTTGAATTACATACACTTTTTAAGAGATACGGTTTAACCATGACATATGCTTATTCGCTGGTTCAAATAATAGGCAAAGAATTTGAGTTACATTTTAACATTTCTTATCTAAACTGATTTCTTATAAAGCATTGCCAGTTATCATTCTTTTTAACCCATTTCCACATACGTCTAACGCGTGCAACATTGCTTTTGCATTTGGTATTTGCAGTTAAATACCTTAAAGGGACAATACGAAGTCATTGTGCATATTTAACAAATGAAGTATACGTATATATACAGAAATGCTCCAAATTATTCAATCGTTTCTCGTTACAAACACTTTATTATTTTATCAATTTCAACCGATGATTTCTCATTAACGAAAGATCATTTTCAATAAATTTCAATCTGTGAACATGCAGGCCTTTTTCTGACCTTGTTAGGAAAAGGTACCTGGTTTGAAATTGGGAATTTCTCAACGTAAAATTTGCCGAATTGGGACAATTATGTACATGTACATATAAATCTTGTTTGCATTATAAATTTCCACTGATTCGTTGATAAAATTGCATTATATATTCAAATGTCTTTGTGATTTTAATGTGTTTGTTCTTCAAATATGTGTTAATGTAATTTTCTTGAAGACTGTTAAAAATGTCAGCCAAAATTCTGTAGAAGAGGGGAATTTTATTTTTGAATTGGGAAAAATCAGCCATATTTTGCATTGGGAATGGGTCAGATATTCTGACCCGTGAGACTTATAGAAAAAGGCCTTTCTTAAAATATTTGTTGATGTAAATTTCTTGAAGACTGCTATAAATGTCAAACAATATTCTGTAGCAGAGGGGAATTTTATTTTTGAAATGGGAAAAACACAACCATTGGGAATGGGTCACATATTCTGACCCGTGAGGCTTATAGAAAAAGGCCTGACATGTCCCTTTAAGCACGACGCATTGTAATAAATGCTTCAGCGTGAAGCTACTCTGACTGATATAGAAATGTTCAGCAGATACAACAGTTTCACGCTCAACGCTCTTATAATGTCAAGTTATCACTGGCAATATGTTGCAGTTCAAGACTGCTCAGTGTTGTTTACTTTTGTTTCAAATGTCCTTTCAAAACTAAATAGACGATATCGTAGAATTTTTTCCCTTTTGACATGATTCAAAGTTAGCCCCAATGCGAAATCATGCGATGACATAATGGCATTAAATAAAAGAGATATAAGTCTTTGCTTAATACTTTTTGTAGATTATCAGGTTTAGTATATATCAAAATAATGAGATTTCCATGAATGGGATAATCAGGTTAGAAAACAATGCTGAAAAAACACTTTTACCAGTTCTTAAAAAAAAAAAATTCTTAATGTCAGATGTGTGAAATACACTTTCTTATTGTGAATTATCCTAGTTCAAACGAAAATATCCGATTCCGATTATCCCAGATACCATACCAAACTCATACCGAACATATTCATTGCTTTTTTCAGATTGTTTTTTATTTTTTTATTTTAGCGATTAAGAATGCTTGATGTATATTTTTACGAAGAAAACAGCTGTCGGCAAGTATTGCTCTTGTGAACATAAATAAACTATTCATGTTTTGTACTGCTTGACTTCTTACCGTAAAGAAACCTGCAATCTTTGGCCAATATTGACACAAAAATATGCACATGTCTTTGAATTAAATTATGGAACTATTTGCTGATAAAAGAAGTCTGGAAAACAGCGTGAATGTAGCTAAGGTTGATTGATCAAGTTGTTAAACACGGTTGACATAACAACCAACAGAACAAGAGCTGTCAGAGGACAGCGCGCTCTAAATACCAATACAAAGAAAAATAGACTTGTTTATTAATAAAGGTAGTACAATTGGGGGTTGACCACTATTTGCCCTTAGTAAAATCTCTGCACAAGTAAAAAAAAAACAGTAGGTTTTTGTCAGTGTTATTAAAAAAATATATAATCAGCGTTATATAATCTTGTTTTTCACAGATCACTTTTTTCACAAACCTGTGAAGAATAGGATCTCATTTGTCTCATTTTAAGTGTCAAGAATGTGATTGGCCAAAAAACAGGGTGTGCGTGAGGATCACAGAAGAATATGATTTCATTGCATATCAAAAACTAGATGCGATCACAAACTTCACGAACATGTGACGAATAAGACTGTGACGTGTAAAGAATAAAATCTAAATTTTCACACCTGTGAAGGATGAGATCCTAATCCTATTTTTTCACAGATGTGAAAAATATGGCTTTATGAAAAAATGGTCCTACACAGCGTTTTGGGCATTGCTGTCTGTTATGCAGAAATTGCTGAAGATATTACATTCTAAGTTTCAAGTGAATGCCTTTTTTTCAAAAGGAGTATAAATCTGTGAAAATACAAAACTGAGTTGTTATAGTACCTGATGCGAAAGTGGATGACAAAGGTATAGTCCAGGTTTCAAGTGAATGTCTTATGTAGATGTGACTCTTGAACCGAACCTCCAACCTAAAAATCTTAGCAAAAAAGGGGCATAACTCTGTAAAAAGCAGAACTGAATTATGGTGAACCTTGCACCTGATGCTGGAGTTGATGACAACGGTATATTTCAAGTTTCAAGTGAATAAATAATCAAGGGTTGAAAACCAGAAGGTAACAACTGCTTTTTATTTCAGCTCACGTTATGTAGTGTTGAACCAAACGTTTGCTAAGTGTTCACTAATTATCAACTTATTATGAGCTACCATTTACTAAACTGCTATTGGATTCACTAATGTATATGTAATTTTAAAAATATAACCTTACGCAATTTGGAACTTAAGTGAAAAACTTTAACTTAAGATGTGTCTGGAATATGGCCCCAGGTGCCCATCAAATTGGGAATTTCGCATCGTGAAATCTTGCTAATTTAGAAAGATTTAAGAAAGTTATTTAATTAATAAATTACTTTAACTGTTTTGTTTGTTTGTTTGGATTTTTCGCCGTATTCAACGGTATTTCAGTCATATAACGGCGGTCAGTTAACCTACTCACACTTTTCCTGGGTAAGCTGGTTTACCAGTACTAAGTGCACATACTTGTCAGTAAAACGCAATTGCGCAGTGGGGGAGGTGGTTTCGAGTTCGATCGGAGCGGTTGAAGTTGGACTATTGTGTAAAATGTTGACTAATTTTCTGATTAGGAAATAATTTTCTATTTAGAGTTGTTTACTGGCTAATAAACAACAATTTTGGAGTTCTGGTACGTAGGAATTAAATCACGAGGGCGTTAGCGCGATTGGTTTAATGTACGCGCATCAGAAAGACAAATCGTTGTGTAGTTGCCGTTAAACAACGATAATGCGAAAATTATTTCTATTCTAACTTGACTTGACAACATTTTCTGCTATTACAATGCGAACTATATTTTTAGAGTTTCAGATCTGTTGTTTTTTCGGGCTGTTTTTATGGATATTTAACAACGGTAAATTTTGTACTTTGTCAATAGAAAATTATGCGTGGTAGAACGATGAGTCTCATAGAATTATATTTTTCAAAACCGACTCTTAAAAAATATACAACTAAAATAAAAACCTAAATGTATTAATTGGGTGATTGTTTTGTTATTAAATACGTATACGTGTATTACTGGGCTGGGGTGATGCGGCCTGTATTAGGGCCATTTTTTTATTATAATGATATGCTGATTTTACAAGATCGCAGCAAATCGGGCGTGCAGTAACAAAACATTTCTGCAACAGATGAGTCGAATTGATAACTTTTTGTACCGGCAAATGCACATATGTACACTTTTGTGAAAAAACAACCGGATTTAAGAAAGACTTACAGAATAGGTAAAGATTAAATAAATTTTGTTAAAAAAAGTACATGTTTTGGTGAACTCGCGATGGCCACTTATTGCTGACTCATGCAGATATCGGCTAGTAATTGTTTTCTAATTGAGGAAGATTTATTCTTATGATGACTAACTACATGTTCATAGCAATGAAGATATTCAGGACATACATGTATCTAAGAACAATATCATAATTTATATGCGTGTAGATCTACAAGTGTAACTGTAAATAAACATGTACTTCAAAAGATTTGTAGAGTATGACACATGGCTGTCATGCGCGGATAGCGCTTAGTTTATGGATTACTGTAGTGTTGATGCTGATGATGACGGTGGTCATGGTGGTGTCGATGATCATAATAATAAAGATGATGATGATGATGTTGATCATGATGATGATGATGATAATGCTGCTGATGATGATGATAATGATAAGGTTGATGATGATGATGATGATGATGATGAGGATGTTTATTAAGATGATGATAATGATGATGGTGGTGGTGTCGACGACGACGACGATGATGATGATGATGACGATAATGATGATTATTATGAAGAACATGATGACGATGATAATGATGATGACGATGATGATGATGATGAACATGATGACGATGATGATGATGGTGATGATAACATGATGATGACGACGATGACGCTGATGATGACGATGATGATAATGACGATTATGTTGATAACCAAGATGTTGATGCAAAGCTTAGTCTGCACGAGATATCTGGGTTTGTCTCATTAAAATCCATTTATTTAACATACACACACCACATGTACGTGTATACTGAGGGCACAGTTTTGTCCGACTTTAGAAAAGCGACCATAGTTTAAAAAGTTGGTTTACATTTTGCTTAATAAAATATGTTTTAAGTGTGACATTGGTGTTTTAAAGCGAATAATCTCGTAATAACGCTATCAAACGTGTAAAAAAACGCTTCGATGAACGCCTTATAACGCGAAACAATGTATATTAACGCCAAAGAATATCGTATAAATAAAGTAAAAGGCGTTTTAACGCATAAGTAAGGCGGAATAAAACCTCGTTAAAATGCGAAATTAAATTCAGTAGTAATTCCAAAGAAAGGTGTAATAACGTACGCAAAGTTGAAACTCGTAATATACGTCTTTTTAATTAGCGTTATTACGACTTTTTTTTTGCTGTCTTTGTGTAATTACGAAATTTTAAGCGATTTTCAAGTTCTAATTTTTGCGTAAGTACGCATTTTCATTTGCGTTATTTCGCATTTATATTGCAGTTATATTGCGTTGTAATGACTTCAATTCGCGTGTGTTCGCGTTATAATGAGTTTAAAGGGACTATGTCAACGAACAATTAGTTTTTTATTTCACTATAAATGACATAAGATGATAGAAATGCGCTAAACTAAGACGTATACATTACATAAAGAATAAATAATATAAAACTTAGTGAGATATTTAATTATACAAATCAGCAAAATGTTTGTTAAATGTAAATCCCAAGCGGGTATTGAACTCACGACTTAGGAGCCATACGAAGAAATGGCAGTAGACAGCACTTTAAGCTACTGCGTTATTCAGCTTTGTAAGTAAATTTGTGTAACCTATGGTTGTATAATTATACTAAACACATACAATTTTGACCTCAAAATGTAAACATGAAAAGGGTCAAACAAACACGACCCATATTGTAGATTTTATCTCAGAATTGGAAAACCTTTATTTCTTGTATATATACCATATTTTAACCGTTATAATAATTAGTTATTATATGCCATTTTTAATATCTTAATTTCAGATTATTTTTTTAAAGAAATTACCCCAATGAGGCCCTTTTCGTTGACATACTCCCTTTAAGAGCGTACACACGCTAAATTTCGCGTAATTACGAGTAAATATATTTAAAAATAATGGAATGATGCTAATGGGCCTTCGTATGTACATTCATTTCTTAAGTTTATAATGATACTGCGGGGTAATTATATAATGTGTCTATAAAGAAAAACGGAGGATTTGTAAAGGTGAAGCATAACAAGAGCTGTCTCAGGACAGCGCGCTCGACTATTCACTCCGCTTTGTCAGAGTTATGGGCCTTTTCACTACCGAAAGGGACATAATTTTGCTAAAATGATGGTCACAGTTATGTGTCTTGGCCAGAGACCTTATATAATGACCTTGAAGTCATGTGTGAAGTTTTAATTGAATATCTGTAGTAGATATAGATATATGAAGTTGTTGCACGCAAACTAACCTGAAATTTCTCAGTACAAAAAGGGGCATAATTCTGCTTAATTGCAGTTCAGAGTTATGGGCCTCGGTCAGTGACCTCGCATAATGACCCCGAACACATGTGTCAAGTTTCAATTGAATATATGTAGTAGTTACAGAGATATGGACTTGTTGCACGCAAACCGTAACCACAGCATTACCCCGACGACGACGAACGGGTGAGTAGTAAAGCTCCGACTATTCGGTTAATAGTCGACTAAAAAATGCACAATTCCTTGGAAGTAAAAAAACAACATGCGTTTGTGTTCTATTTTCAGAACCGTCGGTAACACGATACTCGGTTCCGCATGACTGACGACAAAGCCGGTCCGGGCGTGTGCGGTTGGCGACTTAATCGGCAATGCACATAAAGTGGTCGATCACAAAAGGTTTCAATTCAATACGCTAATCCTTCGCTGTCACGGCCTGATGAACATTTGTCAATAGCGAGTAGTCTACAAGAGAACGGGACAGATCGGTTTACACTGCGCAATAATACCGGAGGTGTCGGTTTAAATAATTTTTCATCTATTCAACTTTGGTTCGACGCGATATTCTCATACTGGCGAAACCGGAAAAAATATCACATAGTTAAATTGTTAGATTTAACATTTTACTTGTGTTTACTTAATGGTTGTGCAGCCGTTGAATATTGGAAAAAGTGTATCGAAGCTTGTTAAGCAAGGTTCGCGTGTTTCAACGTTAAATAAATTAATAAATTGTGAAAGATAGTAAGCAAAATGGAGTATGCGTAATATACAGGATATGTAATTCAATAGTTGTGCAATAAAAACAGGTTTTCGCTGACAAGTAAAATCAAAAAACGTCAACGGGGTATTTGGTCATAGAGTGGAGGAAACTAACGTCAAAATGAGATTCCATTTAAAGAAAACGGTAACGTGGACGCTGACCGTTTTCTGTTTCGTGTTTTTAACGATGAACATTTACAATCAGGGTATTCTTCGCCCACGTATCAAAACGAACACTTTGTGGGATAGCGGCATCGACGTGGTTTCCGACATCACTCATGACAGTATTGGACATAACGTTACCGTCGCCGCTGCCGTGGCCCGAAAAGTTGGTTTTAACTTCACCCTAGACGCCGCGAAAAGCGTTGGTCCTAACGTAGCGTTCACGTTGAGTTCCGACATCAAGGAGCATCCGAGCGTGTTGAACAAACAGGTGGTATGGCCGGATAAGGACTTCTATGAAAACGACCGGATCGTTAACCAGCTCAAATATCGTCCGGATTGGGTGGCGAAAGCGGCCGAGCGAAACGAGGAACGTCCGTTGAAGAAGATACTGGTGTTTAATGGTTTATCAAACTGGGCTCTCAAACAAGGTAGGCAGGCATTTATAGATGAAAAGTGCACGATTAACACGTGCGAGGTTACGGACAGCCGCGAGGCTGCGAAGGATGCGGATGCGGTGTTGTTTCACCATTCGCCGGAAAAATCCTGGCAAGATCGTCCAATGAATCAAGTGTGGATTCTGTTCATGCTGGAATCCCCGTACCACACCCCCGGCCTTTGGTCGTATTCAAATCATTTCAACTGGACCGCCACCTACCGGCACGATTCGGACATCGTCGCGCCGTACGAAAAGTTCCAACCTTTCGACGAAAATGTCCGAACACTTCCGCAGAATAAAAGTTACGCGGCGGGAAAAACGAAAAAGGTGGCGTGGTTCGTTTCAAACTGCGGTGCTAGAAATACTCGTTTGGAATATGCCAAGGAGTTGGGAAAATACATCAATGTGGATATTTATGGCGCTTGCGGACAGTTTAAGTGCTCAAGGAGAGACACAACGTGCTTCGATATGCTCAACTCGGATTACAAGTTTTATTTGTCCTTTGAAAATTCCAACTGCAGGGATTATATCACTGAGAAATTTTTCGTCACCGGGTTACAGTAAGTATGCTTTTTGTTTTTGGGTTGTTGTTGTTTTATTAGCTTTTTTAGATATTGCGAAACCTTGTCAGAATCTACTGTTAGTCTACTTTTTTGCGAAAATCTCAAATCCATTATTGGACATGAGGTATTGTTACCTGCTTATTATTACTGCCCCAAAGTCCGTATCGTAAACAGTAACAGCCAACCTCAACCTGTTAATATATAAATCATATGCCATTTTAGAAAAAGGAGTTAAAACATAAGTCGGGTGTTTTAAAGTATAATTCGAACGCTACCCGAGTATAAAGTATGATTCAAACGCTACCTGAGTATAAAATATAATTCGAACGCACTCCGAGGATAAAATATAATTCAAACGCTACCCGAGTACGTATGGAACTCCTTATCTCCCGATCGCATGGTGGACACTATCCATTACATCACCGCCCCCTTAACAATTGTGAGCCATGAATGCCGTGACTATCTGTGTATATTTTTACCCGGAAAGAATTCATCTCTTGAAACGGCTATACATTTCCGTCTTTCAGTTAATAAGGATAAAACATCCGATTTTGTATAATACGGATAAAACATCCGATTTTGTATAATACGGGTATAGTTGTCTTGCTATGAGCCTCCAAATCATGCAAATCCTCATTGGGCATCAAATTCTCTCTCCTGTGCAAAGTACATGTGGTGTATACTAAGTAAAATATTTTTTCAACAAAAATAAAACTTGAGTCATCATTAAATAAATAGCATTTCATTTCATCTATCGTACTGGTCCTTCCCTTTAAGACAGTTAACTAGTGAATATCAACATCGTGCTTGGTATAAATGTCACAGTGTTATAATAAAATACGACCACTTAACAATGTTGTGTTTTCACTTAAAGATGCATTGTATATGTGCGAACATCCTAGTTGTTGTTAAACTTATTGTATACTTGGTGTACTTTATAAAAAATGATGTTTGAAAGATGATTAAGAGGTTTCGCGTCGTCTAAAATTACGGACCGTTGAAGCAGCGTATTTCCTCTATATAAACTCGGCACCCTAAAAAGGTACCTTCTTAATCCAATTTATCTAAAAAAAAATCCCAATTTGAAGTAAAAAAAATCCCAAATATCTGGGAAAATAATCCAAAACAATCCCAAAAAGATTCACTATATGTATGAACCTATATTCAACTTTCATTTTACCTACCGGAAACTTAAGTACCTGTGAAAGAATCAATGAAACAGTTGTTTTAGAGTTTATTCATTGTAACTTCTAGTTTTCTCATTCTTTTTGGCAGTTTTTAATGAAAGTGATAAAATTCCCAATTTGGTTGAAAACGACGGTAATTTTTCCCATTTTTATGTGTGAAGAATGTGATTGGCTAAAAACGGGGTATGCTTAAAGATGACAGAAGTACATGTATATGATTTTATTGCATATCAAAAACTGAATGCGATCACAAACTTCTAAGAAAATGTGAAGAATAAGACGGTGATGTGTGAAGAATCAGATCTCAGTCTTTAGACATGTATTTTACCTCCAATACACAATTCAATACTTGTGAAAATATCGAACAGCGTAAGTAATAAGCCCCCTTTATAAATCAAAAATAACAGCTATTACTGAACGTATTCCAATTTGAATATGAACGAAGATTGACTTCCGTGAATAACATTACTTGTAAGACTTTTATCGATTTGGAAACATGGGCTTTCAAAACTTATTAACACAATGGGCTTATAGCATTAAAGCAACGCCGCCATCATTGATTATTTTTCTTAATTAATTTTCCATGTACATGTAATGTAGAGCTGCAATGATTGTTTCTATGCATTGATCAATGGATTGTGAATGGTCCGATTCGATTGTAGATACTAGTACTAAACGAGCCAATTTCGATTCGATTCTCTTTTACGTAATAAATAATGATTTGTCCTAAAACTATTAATTACAAGTATGGGTTTGTAATGAATAATCATGTAAATTGGTCATGGCATCTTGGTTGCTGTCATACTGAACTAGTTATCTGGAACGCCATTATCACCATTTTCTACTGTTCTTATTTATATTGATATATAAGGCACATACGTTCACATTAACCTATACAATGGCATTAATCATAATAAATATCAGTCTTTCCTATATTGCAAGCTATGGCCCATAAATACTAAAAAAAAACAAGCATGTCTATAGTAAAAATGAATCGATTCGAAATATTCAACTGAATGATATTTGAAATCGAAATCGAATTGAATCGAGTCATTGCTATATCGTTGCAGCTATACCTTCGACTGGACGATCGTGAATTCGATCCTTGCACAGGCAGCGTTGAAAAGGCTTTCTTAAAACGTTCAACATACATTTCTTAAAGACGTTTTAGTTCGGCTAACGAAATTACGCAGGATTTCGACTTCTTTATCGAGCCTAAATTTATAATATTATGTTAAAAAAAACATCCATATTTCCGGTAACCTTATACATAGACATGTACTTAAATTTGAAATCAGACATTCCAAGTATATGTGCCGAATTAATGGAATATGTACTATAAATGATTGTTTATTCGAAAATATGAATTAAACTTGAAGAACTTTTTAATTAGGCGTGGGTCAACATTTTTAGATTAAATTAAAGTGTTTAATTACTGTTAATAAATTTGTGCGCTCAAGCACCATATTCTGTTTAAAGCCCTGGTCACGCTGTCACGATTTTTGCTACAATTGCCCACAATTTACAAAATATTGGTGAAGCGTGGTAAAGCGTGAATACGTACGTACTCTCACCTGTGTGAATCTTGAAGAATTTATGTGTGTTTATTAGTGAACACTCCCTAGTGCGGTCCTTTTTGCGCAACTGTGCGCGTGTTTTGCGAAAATTGAACACAAGTATACCTTTAAAATAGTACACAATATATGCTTTTAATCACCATGATTTATAATAAAAATGCTACATTTAAATAAGTCATAATGTTTATACAAAAAATCAACAACTATTGTCCAGTTATTTTGAGTTATTGAACTGCAAATCCAATAATGCAGGTTTTAGACTGCTTCTTACTGGGTCTCGGTCTCGTTATAGAACTTATAGTACGAGATTGTATGGAGTATCTTTTGAGTCAAAATTGAAAATATACAGTTGCTACAAATAGATATACCTGCAGTTACAGAATTGTGCCTACTGGTGCAGTTTTGTACATAGGTCTAAATTTATATCTGTAGGTAAATTTAAAAGCATTTAGGGTACACTTTATTTAATATATCTAATATTAATATTGAAGTATTTTGCATTAAAAATGAACAAAATGCTAAAAATAAGACTGTGTGCTTTATTTTGGTTTATATTTATCTATTTATACCTGTTGTGTTTACCTGTACTCTGTTGTGTTTACCTGTACTTTTAACCCAAACGGTACACCATAAGATTGGGCGAGATTTGGATTTGTCAAGCGTGCGCCGAGTCGTTTTAACTAAAGTTACAATTCCCGTGTATGTATTTGCGCATAATTTAAAAGTCATTTGAATTTGATGCTTCATTCATCTCGCGGTTTCGTACAAAGCCGGGTATCGAATGTTTGAACTATTTTACATTCTCCCCTACCTCTGATTCAAGTAGGGCAGTTGTCAGTTACTGACATAGGTATGTGCACTTAGTACTGGTAAACCGCTTAG
This sequence comes from Congeria kusceri, assembly GCA_027627225.1. Lineage (NCBI taxonomy): Eukaryota > Metazoa > Mollusca > Bivalvia > Myida > Dreissenidae > Congeria > Congeria kusceri. Next base: position 52,868,387 of record CM051027.1, on the reverse strand, counting down.
ATCGGCTAAGCTTGCCAAGAAAAGTGTAAAAGGGTGAGTAGGTTAACTGACCGCCGTGATATGACTGAAATACTGTTAAAAACGGCGAAAAATCCACACACACACACAAAAACAATTTTGCGGACGTATTCTCTAATTTCTAAGGCGTAAAATAATATGTTTGTTTCAGGTTACCCGATCTACCCTAAAAAAGTACCCCGACCCTAGAACATTATATTGAGTTTGTCAGATATTTTGTTTTGTTTTATTTTCTTTATTCCAATAATTAAATGGTCTTTGGATATAATAAGTGTTTTGTTTGATAGCATCTACTTCAAAACAATGTTTAATAAGATGTCCAATATGTTTTTAATATTCATTCAGTTTTAGAATCTTCAAGTTGACCACTTACCAAATACAAATAATAATAATAATAAAAAATCCCTACCTACCTATCCTAATTTTGAAGGGTATGTAACCTGAAACAAACATATATTTTTTACGCATTATTCCATTACACCTGCGTTTCTTTACCTGTTGCTGGCGTAATTTTTGGTGAAATGTTGAAACAATAGCCGTTGTGGTTTTAGTTTAACGCAAAGATCTTTAAATAAACATAATATAATATAAATGTGTTGATATACCATTGTTTAACAGTGATAAACTTTGTGCAGCTTGCGGGAGTGTCCGATTTTTGCTGCGTTTGTTTAGAATTTAAAGCGACTTATTCACAGATTTTCACAATTATGAAAATGTCGTAAAATATCTAACTGCAATAATTGAAGCATCTGAACTAACCAACCCAAATAGAGCCCATAAAAAAAAGCATTTTAAAAAGGAAGAAAAAAGTATGCCTCTTTCGCGGCCCTACCTACGACCCGGATCATTGGGATGAACAGTCACGCTTTCCACTCCCCCAGACATATATAGTATTGTATACGGTATGTGAGTAATCCACGTGGAAAAATATACCCAATTTGTATCATACATAAATATTGACAATGTATTCATAAGGCGTAAAAAATTATGTTAGTTTCAGGTTACCCGACCTACCTTAAAAAATGCCCCCACCCTAGAACCTAGTTTGTCAGATATTATTTTGTTTTATTTACCCTTTTTCCAATACATAAGTGTTTAGTTTTGATAGCATCCACTTAAAAACAATGTTTAAGGATAATACCAATATGTTTTGAATATTCATTTAGTTTTAGAATCTTAAAGTTGACCATTTACCAAAAAAATAAATCCCTACCTACCTGCCCTATTTTTTGTTGGTCATGTAACCCGAAACAAACATAATTTTTTACGTCTAACGAACCTAATTGTAAATCCTTTGAAGTATTCATTCCCATTAAATGTTAAGCAATTCGGCAGCTGATTTTTTGTATGCCGGTGATTTAACTGATTAACTTAAAGGGATATCTTCCTTCAAAACCATATAACAAAATAAAATAAACATTAAAGGGCAATCCTATTTTATAATGTTTCACATGTTGCGTATATTTGATACGAATTGTGTTTACTGAATATCAAACGTATATCTTTGTAAAAGTTCGACTTAATATACTCAATCATTATAGCGTAAACTACTTGATTAATGTGAAAATCTATTCAAAGCAAATGCATATCACTTGATTGTAGTCGCTCGTAGAAGACACGGCATGCATTTGCGATTTTGACAAAAGTTTATTTCCGACGTTGTATAATGGTTAAGGAGAAACATGGCACTTTAAGTTGAACGCCAACATATCGTATATACGCATGTGGCAATAAGAAAAAGGTTCGCTTTTTCTTCTCATACGCAACAATAAATGGACGAAACGATATAAAGAGTAAAGGGTTAGAAACCAGTAAATCCAATTCCGATTGAATCCCATTGTAAAATAGCAAAATCTCCTGGCGTCGTTCGCCACTTTTCTTTATTTCAGATGTTGCGAGTCTCGTCTTCATGAAAAGATGTTTCCCTCTACTTCTAACATTTAAAATAAAAAAGTGATGTTATGCTGCTTCTAAGAAAATGCACCTCACTTCATTATAGTCACCCGTAAGAAACTCAGGATGCATTTAGGAAATTTGACAAAAACACATCCTGTCTATACATAAACTGCTGAAAAATCAAATTTCAAGAAATTAATTGTCACGGTAAATTAAAATGCACAGGAGACACGTCGTTTTCAGGAAAACCCCATTTTAATCAATGTGTGTTAAGTGAAATGTCTCTTTTAACAGGAGAACAAAACGAACTATTTGATACACGGTCTACTTTCGAGTGAACCAACGGGGATTTCCCAACTATTACATGGTTTCTAACCAGACGAAATATTCAGACAAGACACGTAGACGTGACAAAGTCACGTGTAAAACAGTAAATTGTATAAATTACAACATATGTTGCACTGTTCCCGAATCTAAAGGCTGCCATGGGATAAACATGCTCCCATTTGACGCTTGTTGGCGTTGTATATGCTTGAACAAACACCGGTCATAAGGTACATATTTGCTTATTCAGACATCTTTGTTTGGATTGCGTTTGTTAAACGGGTTCGTGAAAGACCTGTTCAATATTTGTCTGAGAGTATTGTATTGATTTTGGAACAGGTATTTTCGTTCATAATTCACATCACGATACATTTGATTGTTCATAATTCACATCACTATACATTTGATTGTTCATAATTCACATCACTATACATTTGATTGTTTGCGATACTGAGCGAGTGCACCGCTGTTTCGCCCATTATTCAATAATTTTTGTCCATGCGTCACCGTGAAATAGATAATGACTTGGAACACGTTTACCATATGTTGCTTCGAAACGAAAACAATGATGTAAACATCTTTCAATGCATGCAACGGATGAATGCACACTGATTATGATTTCAGACCAGACTTTCGTTCAATTTTAATAATTCCCCCCCCCCCCCCACCATGTCGTTCAATATTAAACAGCGATGAGTATTTTCTCCGGCGCATGTATTTCCCTGCTACGTTATCATTATTTTAAAGTTTTTGTTGTTATTTTCAATATATGTTTACCAAGTAAGGTAAAAAAAGAAGACATATATGTTAAACAAGTAGGTTAGTCACTCAATGCTGTATATAAAATGAATATAATATCAGTTTTCGATATAGGCTTAACAATTTGAGGCTCTATTACGTTAGGTTCATTACTATGGAAGCGCCCTAGTGCCACAGTCTATAATATTTTTGTATTCCATTATTTCATAATAAGAAGATAGTAAGTCTTAATTAGGAGATGCTAAGTCCTATTTAGAGATAATTTTGAGATAATGGAATACAAAAAATAATATAGACTGTTGCACTAGGACGCTTGCATACATGACTACTTCATACGACTATCAACATTGTATATTACCATAACAGCGTACCGAACAATCATCCTAGCCGGTGATAATGAAAATGTTAGTATTATCGGAAGACCACTTAAAACGCGGTGTCTATAATTTCCTTTTGTTTATACTATACATGCTTGCTAAACTTCTATCCATTTAATCTAGATTTTATTGCTTGCAACTAGTTGGCCAGAGTTTACTTCAGAGTTTAAACGTAATAAACTGTAATCGGGCTTGATCGGACCAATTTTTCCACGTAGGATTTTGTCCAAGTTTATTTTAGCAATGGCTAACAAAGCAGTTATTATGCCATTATTGGAAAACTATCCAAAACTCTTAACAACTTGAAAATTACACATTTTTAACATAGCATGGCGGAGGTAAAGATTGTTTAATTAGAGTATATTTTTTATGCTTGCATGTAAACTTTTCCACCGCAAGCAGGATGTAAATATTTAGTATTATGTTACATAAAGTAATTTGAATTGCCAGTTTGTTACATGAAGAAATTTGAATTGCCAATTTGTTACATAAAGAAATTTGAATTGCCAGTTTGTTGCATAAAGAGATTTAAATTACCATTTACGACACGTTAGGTATACTCTGCTCGATAAGGTTCGTATACACGGGGCATGTACATTGAGAATTACTATGTATGGCTGTAAGTCAACCAAATCGCTTCAGGAACTGTGGAGTTAGGGCCCTTGATTTATCTAAAACTGGCCTTTTTAGCAGTTTCCGCTCTCGCCCTCTATGTCCAACAGTTTTTATCAGATTTTCACCAAAATTAATATTTTAAAGATTGCTTTTAACAAAGGGGGCGTGCCAGTTTTACATACCTCTCGTGCTATACAATTATTTCGTAAACATATTCAGATTTTGAAGGATAATGACACTTTAAATTGCAAGAAAAACTATGCGATTTAAAACGCATTAACTAGCTCTTACATTCGATGATAAAGTGCGTTTGTTCCTTTTCTTTTTTGCATTTATTAAACATTCATTTTGGTGTAGATTTAATCAAAATATATAATTGTTGAATTTAAAATTGTTTTATTCGTACCGCGGCTAATTTAATGGATTTAATTTAATTGATTATATCATATGCACACCCTTCAAAACAACTAATGTACGATGGCATTATGGGGATATGTTGTTGTTTTTTAATTCGTGGCCAACTTGTGGTCACGACTTAGTAATATCTTGTGGCCACGACTTAATATCTCTAGGCTACGATTTAATATTCCGATTGGTCAATTAAGTCGTGGCCGCAAGTTAAAAATAAAAACGCTGACAGCGTTGAAAGACTGTTTGCGACAAAAGAAACTAAAAAGCTAGCATGTGATCGATTATGAGTGTATTTTTGCTAAAAGGAAACATTTGTTTGAATGAAGTTCAAATTCCCACCTTTAAACTTTATAATTTTGCTTCTTATTCAATAGTATACGACATCATATTGAAAACTAATTTGTAAGTAACGAAAAAATATTTTGTTAGAGCTAATTATCTTATGCAAAAGGAACTATATACATGCCAGTTAACAAGTCAATCTGCAAGGGCCAGAATAATCGATGAAGTAGTTAGGCGCATCGATTGTTAGTGCTTCGTAGCCGAATATCTATACATAAACATGTTTATTTATAGATCTTTGTTCGTAGCCTACTGCATCAAAATAGATCATACGATTCAAGCTCTCGATCGCCCATAGTACAGTTCGAAATTAATAAATTGCAGTAATATGTTGTCAAAATATTCAAAAGGAGAATCGGTAACAAGAAAAATACTTTCGCAACGAGTTAAAAATAACCGCTGTAGCGGATTAATTTGTATTCTGGTACCCGATCTTTACTTACTTCGTGGTAAAGTAGCAAAAGTAGGGCTGTCATAAGTTTAAAGTTATTTTTTATAAATTGACCTTTTTTACCAACTGAAATTGTAATAAATCACGTGATATACACATTTATAATACATATTACATACATTATCTTTAATCATTAAAATGTAAGAAAACGGGTGTGAAATTATGCTGGTTTGAAATGGAACCTTTCTGGTTTCGATTTGCTGACTAATTGCCTGAAAGAAAAGAAGTAGTTTTCCGCGATACCTGTTTTGGAAATTTCCCTCTCAAAAGACCGTTGGCTTCCGCCAACAGTCCAAAAACACTCATGTCCCTATATGCCACCGTATAAATGTGTCTGATTTGATATGTGTGTGTTAGCTCTTTCGTTTGTTTGTTTGTTTATTTGGATTTTTCGCCATTTTTAACAGTATTTCCGTCATATCACGGCGGTCAGTTAACCTACTTACACTTTTCCTGGGCAAGCTTAGCCGATCTAATCAGTTTACCAGTACTAAGTGCACATACTTATGCCAGTAACTGACAACTGCCCTACTTGAATCAGAGGTACGGGTTAGCTCTTTCAGCTTGATGATACATATTTGTTTGTTTTGTAGAGTGTGTTGTTGTATTTTTTTTCATTTATTAATAATTAAATTATCTTTTAGACGGTATTAGATGTTTGCACGGCTGTAAAATAATTTAACCGGATTCTAGTATTGCAAACTTGTTTTTAATCGTCAAGCAAAGAATAAGCGTTCAGGATTATGTGAATTGATTTACAAGCTCAACATCCTGTTTGCGTTTACGTTACTCCTATAATATCCGTATAATTAATTTAGGTTGCTTTCTTGTGACTTGAGTACAACATTGATTGTATGTTTTCATTGTTATCCTAATACGCGTACTTTTAAAGGGACTTATATACAGATTTTTTTTACAGAAGTGGCTTAAAATGTCTGGATTTCAATTACTTAGCATCAGGACTATCATAACCTTATATCCCATGTCAAAGACAGCAGCTAAAAGTTTAGGTCACATTACACTAAAAAATAAGTCAAGTAGGGCTGTACTCTCTGAATAAATCAACAAGTTTAACTCGAAGACATGTTTTAGGTTTAGACACTTGCTTTGATATTCTTTTTTGGAGATGTTGGTAGGGTAAGCATTGGTATGCACTAATACATCACTGATATGTTTTAAGATTGGAGACTACAGTATGACACTTGCACTGAGGCGGGTTACATTCAACTAAAAAGCAGCCGGTAAAAAGATGTTGATAAAACAGTCAACTTTGTTTAATGTCGAGTTCTTTCTTACATATTGCATGACATACCCTTTTTTTGCTTAAATCAATTCAGCTTAGAATGCTCTTTAAGAAAATGTATGGTTATGAGGGTCCCTATGTGCCAAATGTTGCATTTATTTTTGGTTTAAGTTATCGCTTTTACATTAAATTACATAAGGATTGGAATTAGTATATTGTAACCTAAACACAAAACAGGGAGCGGCACTAATGGGGGGAATGTGTACATACAATCACCATGTTACTGTGTGGTTTTATTGGCTGTAATAAGTTTAGTGGAAAACATGCGATAAACATCATGATTTTAATGTGCATTACAATTTGTACAGCGAAAACCGCTTTTTCAAGTAAAAAGAAAAGAAAAAAAGTACGGAAACCCGTCTTGTGCATCTTACAGCACACCAAATCATGCTAAAACCAACAATGAACACGTTTTATACAATACTTATCTCTATTGCATTAAAGTATGTAAGCATATTCTAGTATTTTGACTCATTTCTATGAATTAAGTACACAATTTGACTCAGGCACCCCCATATAATCAAAACACTGAAAACGCAAGCCAGATTGCTTATCATGCGTCATTATCAAATGCGTTTTCAAGCATTTCTACTTCGCGGATCGGTCTGAAATTTTGCATGCACATTAGAAATATATTAATAATGATGCAGAATTGGTTTTTTCGCGATATCAAAACTTTAAGTTGTCTTCTAGGTCACATTATACTAAAAAAAGTAAGTCATGTGGGGCTATACTCTCTAAGTAAATCAACAAGAGTAACTCGAAGACATGTTTTTAGGTTTAGACACTTGCTTTGATATTCTTTTTTTGGAGATGTTGGTAGGGTAAGCATTGGTATGCACTAATACATCACTGATATGTTTTAAGATTGGAGACAACAGTATGACACTTTCGCTGAGGCGGGCTACATTAACTTGAAAGCAGTCGGTAAAAAGATGTTGATAAAACAGTCAACTTTGTTTAGTGTCGAGTTCTTTCTTACATGTTGCATGACATACCTTTTTTTTGCTTTAATCAATTTAGCTGAGAATGCTCTTTAAGAAACGGTATGGTTATGAGGATCCCTGTGTGCCAAATGTTGCATTTATTTTTGGTTAAAGTTATCGCTTTTACATTAAATTACATAAGGATTGGAATTAGTATATTTTAACCTTAAACGAGAAAAAAATGCTTCTGTCAGGGGGCGAATCCACGACTTCCGGATCGAAAGTCTGACACGATAACCACTACGCTATTGGGGCTCATATTATGGGTAATTTTTACGCATATGTAACCGTAATTGATGACTGTGTTTCGAAAAAAAAGCTAACAAAAAGCGTTACAAATATTTATCATTTTTGCCATTTGAATCGGATTTTTTTTTTATATAAACGACCTAGTTTTTCGAATATGTTCTGTATTAAGAGCGTTATTTTGCTCCCTTATATAGTGTAGTTTTCTTTTTGGAATCGATGTCAAACACAAATAGAATTGTTTATTTGCCAGTATGTGAAATGGTCCCTTTAAGCGGATGATAAATATTCACACGGAAATACTGTTGCTGTGTCATGTCTCTAATAGATATCCTGGATACTCTCTTTGGATTCTGAGTTTTTAGGGAAACATTTGTTATTTTAGCGCATACGTAGGCTGAGCCGCCTCTAAAGTGACTCTCTACTGTTTTGTTTGAGTGAACGCTAGAAGACAACAAGAAGTTCATACAAAAACAGTTTTCTCAAACTAACTTATTTCGAAGATCCTTATATAGGGACCTACATGCATATGGTTTGTGTGTATATCCGTGTGTGTGTATGTCTGTCTGGCTGTCTGACTGTCAGCAACTTTACGCAAAAAAAAGTTATTTTGGTGTGTCCGGATCTCCGTCTTGAGTCAGAAAAGGATTCTTTGTTATTGGGAGATAGAACAAGATGGCTGCCGTAGCGGAATTCTGTGCTCTGAGAGTGCTTTATGGAAAGTGAGTGATTGGCGATTACAAGTTAAACTGGTTCATAACTTTGCGTTCGTATTGTCAAGTTACATAACCATAATAATTATGAAGCGATTTCGCCTGAAGACTTGTTCAATGTTTCATTGCCGCGTTTTCAACTATGTTTTGGATAGAAATCATTCGGAAAGCTCAGACCTTCGCCAAGGTAGCTCATTTACCCTTGTGGTGTGCAATGAATGATTTACACAGCATAATTTAGGCATGTTTTTCTATCTCCCAATAATAAAGAACCCTTTAAAAAACTCCAGCTCTTGAAAATGCATGAATATGTTATTATTATCTATGTTATATCTTTCCCAACAAAAGTATACATATCTAAAAATCCTTCCAGTTCCGCCGAACCCTGTGCTTATTTCGCTGACTGGATGCAGTATACAAATGCGTGTGACTGGACACGAAATTAATTAATTACCATCAGTATTGCAGAAATATGCAGTATACAGAATTGAGAAAATCAAAATAAAATCCTAACGTTATTATAGTTGTCATGCACCTATCAATATTTCGGGGGGGAGCGGCGGGCAATCCCAGGGGAATTTGTCTAATTGTATTTTTGGGGATCTAATTCCCCACCCTAGAGCCAAGCATTTTTGTCTAAATCCCCTCAATGGGCGTGCTTAATTGGTGTATCAAATGGCCCGGGGGTCAATATAACCGCGATCTAAATTCCGAACTGTCGGGAATTGCTTTCAGTCTGAAGTCCCGTATATGCCAGCCGCTCCTCCCCCTGGGGGTAAATATTGATAGGTACATCACTGCTTTGTTGCTATCCTGTCAGCGGGTACTTAGTATAGATGCGTCGCACCAGAGATGATTTTAACGAGATCGAAAGAATTTTGTACATGTATATTTTTATTTTTAGACATGACGTCATTCCAATTGTGATGGGCGGCGCTCCGGAGGACTATGCTCGCGCAGCCCCGCCTCATTCCTTCATCCACGTGGACGATTTCCAGTCGCCGGAGGAACTGGCGAAATACCTCCGCATTCTGGACGAAAACGACGATCTCTACAACGAGTACTTCCGGTGGAAAGGGACCGGAAGCTTCATAAACACGTACTTTTGGTGCCGCATCTGCGGAATGCTGCACGATAAAACACGTGGTCCGAACGTTTACCGTGACCTTGAGAAGTGGTGGCGAGGTCCCGGCGTGTGTATAGGAAAAGACTCGTGGCGGCAGCATCAAAGGACTTCAAAGTACATAGTAGAGGATTATCTCAATTGAAGTATATTTATATATCAATGAGGATTACCTCCTAAAAGTTATTAATTGGGTTCTGTAACAATATCGTCTGGTACCGTTTGCGATATTTGCTTAGTATTGTATAACATATCGTCTAGTACTGTAGAGGATATCGACTAGTACTCTAAGAGATATCGTCTAGTAGTGTAGGAGATGTCATCTAGTACTGTATGGGATATCATCTAGTAGTGTATGGGATATCATCTAGTACTCTATAGGATATCATCTAGTACTCTGTGTGATATCGTCTTGTACGAGTACTCTATGAGATGTCATCTATAGCAGTCTAGAAGATAAAATGTAGTACTCTAGAATATATCGTCTAGTACTTTGAAGATATCCACTAGTACTCTAGAAGATAGTACTATAGAAGATATCCTCTAGTAGTCTAGAAGTTATCATTTTTTACTCAAAGAGATATCGGTCTAGTGTTCTCGAAATATTATGTCTAGAATTGTATACTTGTATATGTATAGTACTTTTATGAGATAGTTGCCTGGTACTTTATGAGATATTTTTCTAGTGCGCTGCTGTAGAGCATATCGTTAATTATTACAATGTGCTTTTGTTATAAAAAAATATGTGATCAGCTATTTATCAAATTTGCAATGGTAACTGTCTACTTAAAAAAAGTCGTTGAAGTCGCAACCCCCCCACCCCCCCGGGTAAAAATCGATTTTTTCATGTTTCGACGCTGATGTACATTTTTTTCCACGTAATCGCTGATTTCACCCGTCATTAAGTAAATGCATTGATGCAATCTCTACGCACAGTAATTGCAATGTTGCCAGGGGCGTACCCAGACCGAATCTATGTATACGCGTGCATGCGACAAGTTGCTTATTTGAGAATATTTGTAAAAAATAATAAACATTTGTTGATAAAAGAGTAGACAGCCAAAAAAACTTGCAAGATGTGTATGACAAAAATGTGAACGTCTGACATTTGAAGGTATATCTACCAATCCTTGCGAGGTTTATGATACTTTTACTTTTGGTAAAAAAGAACGCTGTATTTGCTGGAAAATAATAGCTGCGTACAGTGTATATTAGGCTAATACGAAGTATATGGTATTTATTTATATCCTACAGAATTCAAGACTTGAGAGGATAGTAAATATCACAAATCATGGTGTCTGACACATGTAGATTTTCACTAGAATCTGTAAACGTAGACTTTGGTACGCCCCTGTGAATAATGTGCATGTATTTTGCACAAGCATGATGTCATGCCGGAAGCGCGGGTGTCTGTCTTGCTAATGAAATCCAAAACATTCCTTGATAGACATATGCACAGTCACATACTTAAGATGTGATTCGTTTGCACACGTGGGCAATCTGATTAAAAGCATCGCCTTTCTACAATACCAAACGCATTATGATCTGAGGACGATAGATTGAAGGTCATAAATTGATTACCTTTCCGTTTAATTCCTACGCGTCAGAACTCAAAATCATTACGAATAATCCCATTGGCGTTGTTTCTTTGCAAAGAACGCGTGTTAAAGCAGCATAGTTATTAAAATAATACAACATATAAATGGTCATATATATACAGTTATCTACAAAATAAACAGCATACTACAAATTAAACAGCATACGATTCAACGAACATCGCATTTTTAAATGCATTCCACTAATATCATAAGATGTGTCTAATAATATGCACGTAAATATGTACATTATCCAAAATTGTTGCAAAATGATGATGTTGTTGTTGTTGTTTTTGTTGTTTTCAAACACATTTTGAAAGCTATTGTTCCTAATAAGAAGTTGTTTATCGTCCAATTAACAACGCTTTGTCGTGCTTATGCGTAGGAATTACATCAGAACGAAGAGTTGTTTATCGGCCGATAAACAATGATAATGCGAAAATTATTTCGAATCTAACATGGATTTGACAAATATTTCAATTGTAATGAGAACTATATTTTCCTTTTCTCCGCTCAGAATTGGGAATACTTTATGCATTATTTTTGGGGGTTGTTGAACAATGATAATTTAATTCTATAAACAAAATTGCGCTTATCATGTGAGAAAAAGTTACTATTTTAAATGTCAAAACCCATTTATCGAATAGCCTCAATCCAAAGCAAATCTAAGATACTTCCACACATTTCACGCAACAAAAATTTCACAATATTTTCAAATGGACATTTCTGGTTTTTTGCATTGGTCACTTGATCATGTTTAAAAAATGTTTTCCCAAGGTTTAGAACATTTCAGTACCATTTAAACTATACAAGTTACACGCATGCGTAGTTGGTTACGCCCTTGAGAATGATTAGATCCATTAAAATCCCTATTTTCAATTAAACCATGTCTCTTATCCGGTACAAGTTTGTAATGTAGATCACTTTATTAATAAATTGTCGGCTAACTGATGCAAAATATATACGAATATGCGTCATGCGTTTTTGATTTGAAAACTTGAATAGACTCGAAGATTGCTATCTCTGTGATATCTAAGTTTCATTTTCGACGCTACTTTAAAACATATCAGAATGAGCGTGTGAATAAATAAACTTGTCATCACCATCACCACCATCAGCAGCTGCATCAGCATCATCAATGTAAAACATACCAGAATCAGTGTATGAAGAAATAAAAGGTAATCGTCATTAGCACCATCAGCAGCTGCATCATCTTCAGCATAAGTAGCAGCAGCATCACTGTAAAACATACCAGAATCAGTGTATGAAGTACAGCAGCAGCAACAACAGCAGCAACAACAGCAGCAGCAACAACAGCAGCATTATTCATCATTCTTCTTCATACGCATCACCTAACGGTCATCGTCATCACCATGATCACCGCCACCACTATCACCATCATCATCATATTCATCATCTACTTGACTTCATCATTATCGTTGTCTTCATCATCGACGTCTTCATAAAATATTATTAGACTATAACAGTAGAAGTTATATGACTACATTATTGCAAAATAATGTTTATAAAATAGCCTTATTATGAAAAACTTTACTGCAGTAGTTTGTTTTACATTTCAAACCATTGATTGTTTTGGTATGTTATTTGATTTCATGTAAAAGATTTGTTCGTTTTAAGTGTTTTATATGCTTTTGAGCAATACGATCTTTGATTTACGTGGTACCTGCTATCAGAATGGATAAATGTTGTCAAAAAACGGTATTCGTTTCATTTAAGCACGTTTCTTACGTATTAGAGTCTGTAAAAAGTAAGACATTCTTTCTACACGAACAATAAAATGTCTACTGGAAATGTCTACTGTGTTTGGCCGGCCTTTATTGGTATGTCTGTTTGTTAGTTTAAATTTAAGCAAAAAATTATGAACGAATTTACGTGAAATACTCTGGGAATGTTGCAAATGGATCAACGAACAAATTAATAAATTTTTGTTGTGATCCGGATTACAGTCCGGATTCAGGAATTTTTCAAATGATTCTTTGGTATTTGGGGCGGGGCGGGGCAAGAGAGGTAACCTAGCAATTTATGTGTTACCAATTGTTTAGTTGGGTTACCTATCGTGGCAAGCGAAGGTCTGTGCTATCTTTGTGCTTTCTAATTATTGGTTTGGATTAACCAATTTATCTTAATTTATCTTGTTTCGACGCCGTTCATAATGCTCATCTTCAAAACGAGTGTAAATATCAACATGTTTTAAATATCCTGGTTAATCCAGTGACTACATTTGATTTCTTTCTTTATTTATTCATTTTTGACAATGGTCGGCGATTTTTTTTCGCCTCATCAGTCTTATTATGTTTAATAGATTTGGCTATTGAGGATTTAATTATTGTGATAGAAAGAGTTTTTCCGAATTTTCAGCATTATTTTTCGGAGTCGTATTTGATAAGAATATCTTGCCATCACCAACAATTATATAACTGTCTTTACTTCACGTCTGTATGCATTCTTTAAAGTGTATAATAATTAAGATTTGTCACATCCATTTTTTCCTCAATAAGCGTATGAGAATGATAAAACTCATTGAAATTGGAAAGAAAAACATGAAAATCTAAAAAACAAGAACCACTATAATATCGAATAAATAACCCAACATTATTTGCCGACTTTTGCATTGTTTATCGGTGTTTTGTACCCAAAAAGACTGGCGACGTGACTTTTATATATACATATGTTAGAATTTTCGGCTGCACAGCAGAAAACTATTGAGTGATTAATAACTCGCCTAAAAGGCGTTTTTAGCAAGGGTTCTTCTTAACATTTTTTTTTCAATTTTCAATCGAAATCGAGTGAGTTTGTACTAAGTTTTATCATTGTTGTTAGATCGTATACACAATTTAACGTGTCCGGGACGAATACTGGGTTGCCAGCATCATTTGTCGACCTAATGCGTGGCAGGATACAGAATTAATACGCCATAAAATAAACATGATCATGTTCTAATGATATTGCATGCCGTGATCTCCCAGCTATTTATTATATTTTATCTGCAGTCATCATGATCATGCAAATAAAACACGTCATTTTATCGTCGGGAATTAAACTGTAATTACTGTAAAATGTAATATTTGGGCGATATAGGGCCTATGTTTTTCGTAGAAATAAACAACTAAGTAAAAACTTTAATTAGAGCCCCGCAAATTTTTTGCTGGTGCCCTATAGTAATCACCCTGTCTGTCCGTCTGTCCGTCCGTCCGTCTGTCTGTCTGTCTGTCTGTCTGTCCGTCCGTCCGTCCGTCCACATTTTTCATGTTTTTCTTTCATAACTTCAAAACCTTTTCAGCTATTAATTTGAAACTTCATGGGTGGATAGATCTCATTAAGCAGAAGTGCATTGCACAAGAACCATTACTCTGCACTTCATCTTGAGTTATTGCCCTTTGTTAATGTTTTATACTTCGTTTTTGCCTGGCGCATAACTCTAAGACTATAAGAGGTATTAACTTGAAACTTCATAGGTGGATAGATCTCATTGAGGAGAAGTGCAGTGCACAAGAACCGTTACTCTGCACTTCATAATTCTGGAGTTATTGCCCTTTGTTAATTTTTCTTGCCTGGAGCATAACTCTAAGACTATGAGAGGTATTAATTTGAAACTTCATAGGTGGATAGATCTCATTGACGAGAAGTGCATTGCACAAGAACCGTTACTCTGCACTTCATAATTCTGGAGTTATTGCCCTTTGTTAATTTTTCATTTTCAGGTGGAGTCAATTTTTGGTTTCAGTTCTCTAACTTGAGAACGAATTGAAATATTTTAATAAAACTTCATCCATAGATGCCTTATATCGAGACCTGGCTTGGGATTACATAGGGGGTGGATGGGGTCACTGTCAGGGTCGCCGTTACAAAAAATAGAAAAACTGTTTCCGCTCATTACTCGAGAACGAATTGAGCTATTGTAATTCAACTTCATACATAGATACCTTTTATCAAGACGTCGCTTGGGATTGCATAGGGGGTGGGTGGAATCAAGGTCAAGGTCACCGTTACTAAAAATAGAAAAATGGTTCCTCAGTTTCAAACATGCTATCATTCGGGGCCCGCTGCCACTCCTGTGACAAAGCTCTAGTTTATCTTAGATTTTGTATAGTTTGTATTTTGGTGATTCATATTATTTGTAGTTGACAATAATTATGTACAACATTGACTAATATAAAACGCATATTTTGTGTGTTGACTGTCTTTTTTTCTTTTTTGCTGAACACGTACCACTTATTATTGTCTTGTTATTGTATAACCGAAAACTAATTTTGTAACCGGTTAACCGCCTTAACAAGCGAATAACTGGTTAACCGATTAACCGTTGCCATCCCTATTGTTTATATGTTTATCCTGTTTAAAATTATCGACTTCTTAGTTTTGTTTCATGGTAGCCGAAATATCCCGTAGTGCCTTACTGTAGCGGTTACCGGTATTTGTTAGTGAAATGAAGTGTTTTGTGTAATATCCAAACGTCTATCAAATATAGTGTTGATACATAATTACAAAGTGTATTAACGTCCATGTGATTTCTTTTTTCCCGATGAAGTCCCGGTGTAGTAGTACACATTCTAATATGCATTCATATGGATGGGTTAAAAGGTGACACTTTGCTTTATCCAGCGTTTACATCTGGTAACACCGGCCCTAAGCCAGACTCTGTAGGACCATATTTTTCACATCTGTGAAAAATAGGATCTGATTATTTCAAACAAATGTGTGAAAATTGGGATCCTATTCTTCACACATCACAATCGTATTCTTCACATTTTCTGTGAAGTTTCTGATCGCATCCAGTTTTTCATATGCTGTAAAATCATATTTTGCCGTGATTTTTACGCATACCCCGTTTTGGCCCGTTCACATTATTCACACTTAAACTTTGACAAATGAGGTGTGTGAAAAATATGATTTGTGAAAAATATTATCCTACAAGGCTCAATTATATTCTTTCGTTGAATAAAAAATGTACTCAATCTCTTCACTCTTTATCTGTGCATAATACGTTATGTTTATTTTTACTTGTGATGAAATCCTGTTTTAGTTTAATTATTATGTTAGTTAGTTTGTATGTGTTTATTACATTCCGTAATGTTATTTGGTACAGAGCTTGGAAATTGTAATACCTTTAAATAAATATGTTTGTTTCTTATGATATTATAATGGTATTATCATAATCAAATATTTAATATAATACCACCTTATTTTTGTATGTTTTTATTTTCATGTGTGTTATAAGCCTATAAGCATGTTGCTTTATTAGGCAAGGGTGACAATCCTGTATTCTTATTTTTACGCTGTTTCAAGTGGAAAACATCTGGATTAATATTTTGATATATCGTACATTTATTAACTCACTTCATTATTTTTTAACTTAGTTAATTTAAAAAAAAAATTATGGTTCTGGTTTTGTTTGGTGTAGTAAATAAATTAATATTTGTTCTTGTGGAAAAACTGATGTTTATTTACTCACTTCATTATTTTTTAACTTATTTTTTTTCTTCCTTTTTTTTTCTCTTTTTTTGATGGTTCTGGTTTTGTTTGGTGTAGTAAATAAATTAATATTTGTTCTTGTTGGAAAAACTGATGTTTTTATAGAATTCAATACTTGCTATATGTGGCATAATGTTTCCTTCTCGAAGTTGTATTGTGGGTTACTCACTCTATCTGGCGTCTCACACTTTTAGACACACCGAAATGTGGGGCCAACGTTTTACTTATTTTTTTCTGTATTTTGGTGTGATCTTAAATTGTGGGGAGAGGTAAAACAGGGTACCCGTAGGAAATGTACTGCATGCCCAGGTCTGTGACCACAACCAAACTCACACCCAATATTGTAAAAATGATTTTATTTTGCGGTGGTCTTATTTTCGCGTATTTCGAGGTCCCAACAGATTTCAAATTTAGAAACCCACATACATTTTCCTTTTGCACAATTATTAAAAATATAGATAAAAATTAAAAAAAACACACAAAATACACGCGTATTGAAGACCGCGCGAATTATCCCCTAATTGTTTTTTGTTTTGTTTTTAAAATGCGCGAAATTTGGATACTGCGAAACACAATGATTTAACAGTATTATCTTCTTGTTAATATTCTTTTTTGCTCACTGCATGGGCCTGTAAGTTAAGGCATGCAATTCCTACATTCCACTGTGGTCTGTACATTCCTGTCTTCTGTCTGTGATTTAGCTTATTTTCAATCTATATCCCTTGAATGTCAAAACTAATCTTTAGTATGACGACGTTCGCGTAAAATATAAAAAAAATATTATAAACCTTATACTTACTCAAAAAGAAAATTGACAATTTCGCTACTGTAATTCTTAGAGTATTTGCCAAGTCGAACCTAAACATGCTTGTTACCAAACTTTTGCTTATTAACTATTATCCTGTTCAGAAACATTATTACTTTCAGTTTTTCATTTCGAAAAGAAACGGTTTTTAATGTAAAACGCATACATTTTAACCTGTAACACGAAGAGTAATTGCTTAAAACGTAACTGTCCATTTTCTTTTTATGCCCCCGAAGGAGTGCATATAGTAGTCGCACCGTCCGTCTGTGGGTGGGTGCACGGGTGGGTGCGTAGGTGGGTCCGTCCGTCCAGACTTCGTTTCCGTTCTGTAACTTTTTAATGCCTGGATGGATTTTAATATAACTTCAGATTTTTATGACTAGACGATGTGTCTCGTACAACTCCCATGCTCGTCGGTCAACGGTCAAGGTCACAATTAAAGGTCAAAGGTTATGAATGTTCGTTTCCGCACTGTAACTTCTTGATGCCTGGAAAGATTTTATTACAACTTCAGATTATTATTCCGCATGACCAGACAATGTGTCGCGTACAAACCCCATGATGGTCGGTCAAAGGTCAAGGTCACAATTCAAGGTCAAAGTCAATTATTTTTGTTTCCACTTTATAACTTCTAAACGTCTGGAGGGATTTAAATGTTACTTCAGATTATTATTCTCTACGACCAGACAATGTGTCGCATACAACTCCCATGCTCGTTTGTCAAAGGTCAAGGTCACAATTCAAGGTCAAAGGTCAAGGATTTCTGTTTCTCCACCATATTTAATATTACTTCAGATTATTATTTCCCATGACCAGGCGATGTGTCGTGTACAACTCCCATGGTTCTCAGTCAAAGGTCAAGGTCACAATTCAAGGTCAAATGTCAAGAATTGTTTTCTGCTCTATAACTTCCAAAAGCCTTGAAGTATTTTAATATTACTTTAGATTATTTTTTCCCATGACCAGATGATGTGTCACATACCACTAACATGCTCCTCGGTCAAGGTCTGTGGGTCCAAGGTTACACTTAAAAGGTCAAATGTTAGAATGAACTTTTGGTAGGAAGCATCATTTTGCCAACATGTAAGGAATGTAATCACTTAGTGGGAATGAAGATCATTATGAGGCAGTGTGTCACAACAACAAACAGCTGTGTTGCTGAAATCTCAAGATATTTGTCCAGGGCATAATATTATACTCTGACATTGTTTTGCCTTCCTCTGACAAGCATATGCTTCAGGGGCATATGTGACATCCTGTGACAAGCCTTTTTTGAGTTAGATCTAGTACTCGTATAAGTTCAAATGCATTTGGACATTTTGGAAAGTAAAAATGTAATAATAAAAAAAAGTAAAAATGCGTTTAAAAATATGTACACATGTTATTGAACAATGCATTTGATTGTTGTTGAAAGTTGCAAATATATTAAAGTGTCTGCTTTCAAAAATTATACATTCTGATATCAACACAATGCTGTGATCCCACGTATTGTAATGCATGCAGATTGTTTCGGGCTTTGTGTGCTATATTTGTAATAAATACTTGTACATAATGTTTAGTGGATGAAATTTTAAACTTGTAAAAAGTGGGATGAAATCTATATTTGTAAAATTGCTTATTTTTTGCTACATGTTTGTTGGTGTGTATGATAAAGACAAATTTAACATTCCAGAAAATTAGAATTTATGTTATTACTAATCCATTGGTTTTTTATTATCTCGTTGAATAAATCAAATATAAAGATGATAGTATGTTGCTATTCGTTTGATTTTGTGTTTGTAATTGCACAACATTGAATCAAATTTATTACTAATTTAGATTGTTTAGTAAAATATGTTATGTCATCATGTAGCTATATAGACAACTTACAAATCAAACAAACATAACAATAAAAATAAGTAACAGCAATAATGATATTAATAGTAATAATAATAAGAAAGATGATGATGATGATTATTATTATTATTATTATTACTATTATTATTATTATTATGGTGGTGGTAATGAATAGCAAACATAAATGAGTAAATAAATTAATAAATATTTTTAAAAATGAAATTAATCAAGCAATGAAAATGATTGAATGAAGATTTAATCAATGAATGAATCAAACAATCTACGGTAACCATTTTGCATAAAAGACAAAACTTAGTTTCCTATTTATATCATCTTTTTACGGCGGCATAGAGGTTACATGAGAAATATTTTATTTATCAAGTGCGCACATGATAACACGCGCGCACGTGATAAATAAAATATTTCTCATATCCCCTCTAAGCCGCCGTATCTATGATACATTGTCAGGTGCGGATGTACTTTTACATCACAAACCAGTACTTTCATACAGTACAAATGCATTTATTTCACGTGACGCCACTTTATTTCCAGTGAATCAAGAACATCTACTTTTTCAGTTTGTATGATATCAATTTATGCTAATGTCTTCTTACAGCGACCCCATCTGGCATTTCCCATTCCGTCTAATATGCAGGTCACGTATTGACGGTGGGATTGTTTACTGCTTAGCTTTATCCGTGAAAAAAGATACCAAAATATAGGATAACCTAAAATGGACACATCTGGAGTCGGCTAAGTATATGATACGTTGTTTAAGGTCGTCAAGAAAACAAGAGTATCGGTAGAACGTTGGATATTCCCAAATGCCGCTTTTACCTCTAATTTTGCATTGACCTTTATCCTTTGACATTTACACCATGACGCGCTGTCTTGGCAAACATTTGTTCAAAACAATTTCAAAATCCATCCCTTCATGGCCAAGTTGTCCGGACAAGCAGAACGCTAATTTGACATTTGACCTTTAAGTATGACCGTGACCTTTGACATATAGGTCTGCTTTATGCGCGTGACATAACGCCTTATTTTGGCAAACGTGTGTACCAAGTAATTATGGAAGTTTCTTAATCCATGGCCAAGTTATATGCCGGAAAATTAAAAACCCAATTTTGACCTTTGACCACTAAGTGTGACCTTGACCTTTGATCTACGGACCTGGTTCATGTGCGCTGCACTCAATCTCGTTGAGTTTAACATTTGTGCCAAGTGTTAGAATACAAGGTCAGTTAAAGTCACGGACAAGCAAACTGCCAAGTTTTACCTTTGACCTCTAGGTGTTACATTGACCTTTGGCCTACGGACCTGATTCATGAAAATGCCTTCAACCACGGATCCGCTACTCTTTCATATGAAGAAAGTTCGAAAGTAGGTCATGGTCTTCCCAGGCAGGACTTTTATGCCCAATTTCTTTACTGGTGAATTAAACTAGAATTAACTCTGTGTTTGTTAATCACAGGTTAATTCCCGAGTTGTAAATAACCCAGAGTCATTCGTATTGCGTGTCTTTAAAAAAATAATTAGCAAATCCAGAGTTAATTCGCGTGTACAATTTAATGAGGTGCTTTAATTATATCTCACTGATTTGCACGAGGAAAAGAGTCAATTCTGTTCAAAATGCGAAATGCGGTATATAAATGGTGATGTTCATGTAAAATCATCATTTTATTTGACAATATGGAGAAACAAGAAATATCTTTAAAAAAATATATATTCGGCGTATGTTGTAAATGTTTGTAAAGAATGTAAATTGAATATCCAACATGAATATTTAAAACTGATTCATATGTTGATTTGGTGTATAAACGAACAGCCTCATTTCTTCATAAATAGTTATTCTACACGCATTTAATATTTTCGATATTATTTAAAATAAGATAAATAAGTAAATTTTCATCATCAAATAGCGAACTGATATTTTCATGTGGCTAGCTCGTAAAAAGTAGCATGAAATGTTTCTGTATTCGAAATAAATAAAAAGAATTATTTTATGTCAAAGCAATGAACTGGTGAACTGCCCATGTTTTAAATGAGTTCTACTTGAATAACCCAAATAAGTCTGACTCATCTGCTCATCAATGTCAGTATGTTTATCTGTACAAAGTAAAACTATAAGCATTTTACAATTACAACGAAATATAAATATTTGAAGCGTTTTTCGTGATTAAATTATTTAATAGAAGTTACATTGTTTCCAAGAAAATAATAACGATAATAAATATGACCGTTTATCATATTATTTTTGGATTAAGAATTTATACTATGTGTGCCAAATAAAAACACACAAGGAAACATTCATCGCAATTAAATATGATTTGACTTCATTTTGTGATAAAAAACGTACAGTTAAATTTAATAGTGGCGAATTAGATTTATATTCCTTTGGGAAAATACGTCTCGAGCGTTTTTGTGTATAACTATTATAGTTTTAATGCATTCATAAAACGCACGTCAAGTAAAAATACCAAATTTAAATGAAATTAAATTACATATGTCCGAAGCTTCCGCCAGTGTCTATAGGAAGATGCAAAATCTATTTATACATAGAATAGCCTCTACAGCAAAAGATGAGAGAAAATGCAATTTTAAATAATTCTTCATAAAAGATCTACCAACCATTATTCAAATAAACATGCATGGTAAGTTTATAAATATAAGTAATTCTCCATTCATTATTAATGTTATTGTCTATCGTTCTCTGGATGCTTGTTAGAACGAATCAGTGTTGCTGACGTGTATACTATTAATAGGCGCAAGTTAGTCAGCGAGTGTATTCTATGGAATGTTGCCTATCGAATAAGCGATATTAACGGGGGATTTTCCCAAGGTCATGTTACACGGCCTTTAAACACTGGCATGTAAAAATTGAACATTAAAATTGAGCCAATGCAACTTTTGAGTAGGGAGCTCGGAACTGGAAATTAATCAAAAACGTAAACAAAGTAAAGCGGTACGTTTGGATTGTTACACCTTGGGTCATTTTTTTCCATTTACCTCCGAAAAGAAGAGAGCCAACTGTTTACAGGCCATGGTGGGGATTTCTTTTAAACTAGCCGATGCAATGTTAGGATGTATTCATTCGGGACTACTGGCGGGAAATTTTGATATTTTATTGCATGTTGAGAAAGGTCGAAAGTTGGGTTAAACATCTACAACGAAAAAACAGCGATAGTACTCGAAATAATTAAGTTTGTACATATGCGTTACGTTTCAGTTTTTTTTTCTTCATTTTAACGCGCCTCTGTAACGATAGAGAATGTAGCGAAAAAACAACAAAAAAAAACACGATGACGCAACGGCTTTTAGCGTTTTCAATGAATTCAAATGTTATCAGGTGATTATAACTTGAACTGCGTATAAATTCCGCCTGTACGACAGCGCAATTAAACCAATAATAAATTTCGGCCACTACACTATTGATATTGCCAAATTTTGCCGTCGACAAACAAAAAGGCAATAATTTCAAGTTGATAAAATGACTAAATATGGCATTGACATGGTTAACGGCGCTCTTATAGATTATAATTACAGCGCGATCAGGGCACGATCCGACTCGAGTACGAATTATAAACCCATTGTTTGTCAGGTGGGATATTGAGGGAATTCAAATTAAATGCGTGTGAAAATATTCGCCATAAAATTTTATGAGAGATACCCAGAGATATAAATCATACTGCAGTTTCATAAGTTACATATGTTTTTAATATTTTCGACTCCATTTATATATACAGAAGTATGCTAGAGGCATATATATAACGAATATTAACAAAAATGTATTTAAAAACGACAATCGGCGTTGAAATTAATATTAAGATGTCATCTTTTTCCCTAAATATAATACAAGAGGACCAAGATGATTTGTTACGTGACTTCTCGGACCCCAGATTTTTCGGTCCCAACTAAGGAGACTTCACGGACCCCAGATTGTTCGGTCCCTACTAAGGAGACTTCTCGGACACTAGATTTTTCGGACACCATACGAAAATGTATCGGCCCCAAAATTATTTTGAGATTAATTCAATTATCATTAATACCTGTACCGTGAATAAACCGATCATATACCGCCCCATGTTTTCACCTGATACATCAATAACCTAAATACTAGTAATTTACGTAAACATAAATGAATTTGTCAGGCAAATTTAACAAATTAACATATATAACATTTATGTATCATAAGTATTGCACATAGTTATTAATGCTACGCAAATGAAGTTAAAGTAACATGAATAACATTTTGACGTATTACGAGACTTCTTTCACCACATTTTCCTTATACAAAGATGTTTAATATTTTTATACATTGAATAACATCTACAGGAGAAGTCGATAGAAAGGTGCAATTATAACAAATTCTTAATAAAACGAAACCACAAATCAAATTTAAATTAACGTGCACAGTAAGTTTATAAATTCTAGGGTTTAGGATTCTCCGGACGCCAAAATAAATGCGCGTGTATTAACACAGCTTTACCGCGCGCTATTTTTAGAATGATTCACTCTCCTGCTGGAGTGTGTGGTACTCGCTAGAATTAATTCACGAGGACCCAAGTCGGTTACAACGTACAATAATATATTTACACAATATATAAAATAATGGGAAATATAAGCTCCTTCAAATTTGCTAATGTGTTTTTATATAGTGTGTGCTTGTAACAAGAATCCTTAACACTATTGACAAGCAGACGTAACGCGAGCTCAACAGGCAACATAGTTCGTTGAGACCGACTGTGGTCACGTGAATTGGAGCATTGTAGGTTAAATACCAGTACTTCAAATTCCCATAGGGTCCCATCATAAAACGGCGAACTTTCCAAGCATCTAGCCTTTCACTTATTTCCTATTGTGCAAGCATGGTATCAATCTAAAGATGAATCTTTCTTCTTCCAAAAAATGCAATAAAAAATACATATTTCTTACTTCTAAGAAAGTGCATGTCGACTGAATGCAGACACCGGTAGAAAACAGGGTTTCGGCAGTCAATCTTCGACAAAACCCCCATACCACAGTAAACACACCGCAAAGCTTCCAATGAAATACACCAAAATGTTCCAGACAAACATGGGATATAAGAAATAACCATAGAAGGCATGTCTGAAATTGCTAAATGGCTTTTATACCAGAAGAGAAAAGGATAGTAATAGGCACTATTTTCGAATGGACAACGGAGGGTATTCTGGAATACCTTCCCCTGTCACTATGTTATAGGGTCAGGCACACGTCAGTAATGGATTCTTCCATAGTAAGCCTTCGCGCATAAAACTCTGATGGTAAAATATTATTTACAGACCACTTTATTCTGACTTGCACAAGCTATTTAATTTTGCCTATCATTTCAGTTGAATCGTTTCGTTTAATGTTCTGTTTCACGGTCTCTAAGGTATACGGTACTATTCTGCTGGCCTACTTTCTTAAAACAATAAACTGTCACAAAGCTGAAACTTTTAAAACCAAACAATGCACTGGTATATTTCATGTCAGAACGGTGCAGTCGGTTAGAGCGTTGTTTATTCATAAATGTTTTCACGATCTTCGTCGTGAGTTCGATACCCACTCTGGGCTTCCGTTTTTAAGTAACTTGTTTTTTTTTTAAATTCTCACAATGTAGTTTATTATTCACACTTTAAT
The DNA here is from genome assembly GCA_027627225.1 of Congeria kusceri. NCBI lineage: Eukaryota > Metazoa > Mollusca > Bivalvia > Myida > Dreissenidae > Congeria > Congeria kusceri. The sequence goes on along the minus strand of CM051027.1, from coordinate 52,843,451 downwards.
TATTGTATACTCCTTTGTATTGCTCATTTCGATAACATACTAACATTAAAAACTGCTGAATAAATCACTTTTTTTTAAAGACATAGCTCCTGAAATGTGTTCATATGTCCTTTTTTTAAAAATAGTAATTCTTTAATTGTGACGAAAACAACAAATAAAAAATATATAAGTGTGTTTTCATATAATGCAGGAAAAAACATACCATTATACAAAATCAACACACATATGTATATAATTTTGAAACACTGTTTGACTGGCAAACTTCGTGCAAAATGTTCTAGTATACAAATGAAATTGTCTGCGTGCTATTGTCAGTGAATTGTCGTTTACATGTAGTATTATTTTCAACCATAGGACTCTTTAAAATCACAACCAACTTTATTACTGAGTTAAAGAATCGTGATATGTACACTACGGCAGATGTTCGTTAATATTAATATAGCCGTTCATACACATAACGCTTTTTGTTAAGCATCTGTAGTTATACTTATATATTTTTTAGGGGCTTTCCAGGTTATACGCACATATGCACCACCATCAGTGCGTGTTCCAGCTTCAACTTCAGGCACGTTCCTCGTATATTAAACTCAGTTGATGTTTTGAAATAAAATTACACTTCGGTTTCTGCATTATCTTAATCATTTTAACATAGAGACTGTGTACACCCCCGAATAGCCCATTCGGGATAGCACTCGCCTTATTTATTGGTGAGTGGTACCGGGTTCGAATCCCGGATTTGCTACAAAATTGTCTCAACCTGTGTGATTGCATACATCACAATAATAATTGTCAGTGTATTCCATAGCATTAAAGCAACAATGATCTAAAGGATCTATTAAAAATAGAAACTGGTCTAATTAGGTCATTAGTCTAATTTGATTATAAAAGTTCCTTCTCAGGGTAAACGATTTCAAATACAACAATTCAAGTATAATAAATGCATCTCGAAACAAGGTTGAAATGGTCTAAATGATTTACATGTGGATCTAAATACAATGAAGTATTTCAATACCAAACGGGATACATTCTCATCAGATAACTTATATGTAAAACATTGGACTCCGTAAGAAAATATCTTCATTGCAATAAAATTGTACTGTAGAATATTGACATCCCACATTTTCATTACGTCCGTGCGTCCAATACTCGTACTAGCCAATTATAACAATATAAAAAATAACGCAAAATATGGGCATAAATAAGAAACATGATTATGTCAATGCAAACGTATATAATACTCTAATATATTTTCAAAGCTCTGTTAAGAGGTCCACAGGCAAATACATAAATAATGTCATAGCCATTAATAGTTTGCCATTAGTGGGAACCTGACGTACGGTTTTGATACGTGTGGCCGGGTACCATACTACACGGAGGGATACACATTGATTTACTGGTATCTAACCTGTAATTGTTATTTATAGAGCGCGCCGATTATGTAGGCTAAACAAAATAGTTATTTCATTATGTGAATGAATAAAATATTATGATCATAACATACAATGAGTAAAATTGTTCATAATTATGTTCAGTTCTAGAGTGTATGTCGAAGATAGATTTATAACTTAATTTCTCAGCTTATGTAAACAATTATGTAAATTTTAATCCCCAAAAGTATTCAACAGGTTTAGGTATACATTAAACCATTGTTGTAAGTTTGCATTCCCTAAAAGTTGAAAATTTGCCCAATTCTATTGGCATTCAATTTTCCCGCTGCATGATTATCGCAAGAAATCTAGGTCAAAAGTGATCTTAGACAGCTACGCCGAAAAAGGAAAACATTTTACTTCTATGAGAAACTAATTTTATCGAAATTATGGACAAACACAAACACATCATAGAAAACAAAAAAGACAAACAGTGCAACAAGTTCCAAAAAGATGGAGGAGTTGAATATTATAGCGCAGGAATTTAATTCCATAGTAGTTTCTTTTCTTTCTCTCTTATTAAAGGAATATGTTCGTAAATTTTATCCGTAAAATGCAAACAAGCACCATAGAGCATTTAAAATAGTGTCGGTATTCGCTTGCCTGTACATATACAGCATTGATGTTGTTGTGCATACATTCGTGCAACTATTTAATTATTAGTATTTTCGCCGAAATTAAAATACGGACATTTGTATTTAATTTTATTTAATTTTGTTTAAAACATATATGATTAAACTGGCTTTACGTTACACTTACGCTTACGATTAGTTAGTGAAACGGGAACAAATCCACAAATCAATTAGCTTATAACATCTCTTTCATAACATCTTTTTACATGATTTCGTTGTTGCAAATAAGTGTACATAAAGATCTATACTCGTATAAGTTTTAATAAAACTATATATTTTTGTACATGTTAATTTTATATGATCAAATCTATAATATATGTTTTTATTTTTTTCAGCCATGGAACTAGTGTTCGAACACTTAAACAACTGTCCTACTTATGGAAAAATCTAAAACGGGTAGCGAAATCGAAAGACGCCACTATGAAACGGGAACAATTTACTAAATCATGTTCCTGTCACCTCCTTGTCCCCGACGACCCAGAGAACTCTTGGCGTCATTCAGACACAGATACAGCCATTACGGAACGCACATGATTGCGATGCACAAATGCACGGTGACGATGACGTCAACCTTGATAATGAGGTATACATGTACCATATAACTATCGGGTTTAAAACATGAAAAACGATGTTAGGTGTTTAAAAAACGTCGACTTATTTTTGATATAATAACATTCTTGCGGGTGCCATCCTTGATAAACGGGTTCAGAACGCCACGGTTTGTTCGCCAGTTGCCTTCTCTTTTTTTTAATTTGAGAATGGTTCCAAATTATCGAAGCAACAGTAAATAACGGAATTAAATCGATTTGTATATGTAAAAAATCTTTAAATTATAATTAGGATATGCTTGCATATAAGATTTTTCATTTTGAAATTCTTTCTTTCAGATATTTAAACGATTAAAACAATCCCTCAATAAGTGATGAAATATGTTTGTTTGTTTTCAGATAGAATCTGGCGCTGAAGAGGGTGCATGCGGAGGGCCGGATGACATGCTTTATACCCCCCCCCCATCTACAAGACGTCTTGCCCCCCAGGTTCAACAACAGTCATCTCCGACGTCTAGACGTGGCTCAAACTTCGTGCCGCCCCAACCAAGAACTCGCAAAAGATCAGCGTCACCCACAGGCTACTACGACTTTTTAAAGAATCTTGCTCAAAACGAACATGATCTGAAGATGGAAATTCTGAGGCTGAAAAATGATATTCTTAAATTAAAAAAGAAGAAATTAGATGAGGGTATTCCGAGTAACGACATTCGTCTACCTAGATCACGTAGAGCAATAAGTCGTCCGGAAGATGTCGGTACGTCGACCGATACTAACGACCTTCATCGACAGAAAAAGGTATACAACTCGTCTGGTGATGTTTGGCGGTTTTGGTAAATGACATGACCACCATGTAATGTCGCTCCGCCCAGCATTCGTATAGGTTGTTATAAACATTAATTGTTTTGATGTTTTTTCCTTTCGTAATCGTTATATATGATACATATCACGTCCAATCAAATAAAAGTATAATATTGTAAGACTGGTTGATTTTATTTTGGTGAACATAAGCATGTTATTTTGACAACGATCAGCTACCAGCTTTTTATGTTCATGAATAATCATACCACTATTCAAGACCAATGAAGCATATTTCGTTAAACAACGAACATACACTGAATATGTCGGGTTGTAAATGCATACAGTATGTTCCCTTCAGCAATTATGTTTCACTACATTAAAATCTAAAGCAACCATATTTCACCAAATTCCTTATAGTGGGGCTAGAAACAAGCCTGATGCCATGAAGATATGACACTTATGCATTGTCATCATGTATCTAACGGATGATAAGACGATGTATTTTATTGTCTAACATCAGTAACAGCGCATTTTGTTGTGTACATTATTTGTGACACATTCTCAAACGAATCAGTGTTAGCCACACGTGAAATAATATCCGAATGTCAACCATTTTCACCAAAATGCGCCGAATGTCAACCATTTCCAACAAAATGCGCTCCGTGTCCTACCAATGACAAACCTAATGCTCCTAAATATGCACATACTATTTAAGTTAATGACCAAGACAATGAAATTTATTTTAATTATTAATTAAAACAGCACACAATGTAGTCCGTTCGTAATTGTAAAATTTGCTATTATTAAATCTTATATAATATTAAGAAATCATTTAGAATCATATCCATAGATATCTGAAAGTCATTAAATGGATAAGGCATTTAGTTAATAAATATATATTTGTTTTAATTTGAATGATTACTTACAAATAATAATTCGGCTACCATAATGTTCGAAAAGCTAAACATGTTGTATATTTTCACCTAGAAAGGGCCCACAGAGAGCAGATGATGATTGGCGCCAACTGAATACTGACTGGCTAAACGGTGCTGCTGACAGACGTATCGGCAAATTGTCGGCGGTGACGTCGTCATGTTAATTTCACACCAAGAGAGTAAATTTTATACAAATTATTGGCTATGATAAGAAAACAGCATCATGACTTAATACTCACACATGAGTATTTAATAATACTAACATAAATGAGTATTTTATTCATCAAAATTGTTGATAATGTTATCACGAATAGACCTTGGAATGGCACATCAGGTACGTCAGGACGTGCATCGACGACATCAAGCTCTTCAGGTAATGGAAGTGCGTGCATTCTTGCATAATTGTGCAGAACAAAACATGCAGTTATTGTCTGTATAGCTGTGGGCAGCTTGACACGAAGATCTAATTTTAAACATGGGAATCGACGTTTCAAAACTCCAAACGTATTCTCTATCTTGACTCTGGCACGAGCATGTGCGACATTGTACCGCCGTTGTGCTGCCGATTGTGGAACGAGAACGGGTGTTAAAAGGTATGGTCGTAGTGGATAACCGCTGTCTCCAAGGATTATTCCTGGCAGATCTCCATTATCAAATTTTGCGCAAAGAACGCTGTTCTCGAAGATGCGAGCATTAGGGTGATGCCTGGCTATCTCACAACTACATTTGTTACGAATAGTTATCGGAATATGTGTACAGTCTATCATGCCGATCACCCCTGGAATGTTGTGCTGCCTAAATACCTGGGTCTGTAACATAAAAACACGCTATTTCTGAAACACTATCTAGGTATAATAAATATAATTAAGTAGAACTACAGCTTCCGAAGTAGGAGAACTAATCCTAATTTACAACACAGCCACCAGACAAGCAGACGGCCACACAGCATAAAACAACACACCGCATGATACAAATACGAAACGGGAAACAAATACAATTACAACACAATATACGATAAAAACAATATAAAATACAATTATTATGTTTAAATCAATTATTACCTGAATTTCGCGGCGTTGCCTTTCATTGGGTAACTTTATATAGTCGGGTTTCAGTCTACAAATATACCCAGAAACCCGCTTGATGATTCTCGAAACTGATGACACACATAAGCCAAACGTATCCCCTGCTAAACGAAGGTACCCTCCTGTGGCAAAGAATCGTAGCGTGATCAAAAGTAGCATCATTGGGAGGAATTCCGTCCGCCTTTGCCGAAGAACCGCAAAGTAGGGAGCTGAGAATATTAAAAGTTATTATAAAAGTTTTATTAAGACAAAAATTAATTTAGTAGTATTTATTGTTTGCATTATATTATTAATTCTCATTATTATACTTATATTTTAACCATCTGTGCTAATTGATACCTTGTTAACAATAAATACTTTTTTTTAAACTGATGCAACAATAAATACGAAGGCAAAAACTATCATAACATTAGGAATGTAGTCGTTTTCTTCCTGATTTACAAACGTCGTGCTATTCTACAAACGTCGTCGAAGTATGATTTATTTGATTTCATAATTTGAATGATTTATAAATACGTTTTGTACTGCCACATGTATTTTGTACTGTCACATTTTACCTTCATTCTAAATATTTATAAATGACAATATAACAAAAGGACATAAAAGCGAGCGTAATGATTCAAATGTTTAAGTATCCAATATGATATACTATACTATTAAAATACGATAAGCTCTCGTATAAAATATTTACGTAAACATCATGAAAATTATTAAGAATATATAAAATTGACTGGAAAGCATAGGGGTTTATGGAATAAAATTTGTAGAACCCGAGAATCATGTCATTATGTTTTGACACTTGCATATCAAGGTTTGTAGTTAAACAATATTTACCTACCTATAAGTCCAAATATTTCCCTAACAGCATTCTTTGGAAATCTGAATCTGTATAAAATCAGCTTCGTCGTACATATTCAAAGGATTCAGCCGATCACGAACCATGCGTAGTCTACGAGGACGTCCGCGCTGACGTCGATATTCCTCATCAACAATTTGAACTAAATATTCAGCCATTTCAAACTTCACAGATCTGTCAAATAATCCACCCCTTTGGTAGGTTTATTTGAACAATGGACAAACGACAGGGAGTACATCTTCGATTATATAAAGAAACGCAGACAATGAATTACACATGAATTATTTTCCATAACGGGACATATTTCATGGATCAGCGTTATTCGTGATTTGAGAAACCCAACAGTGGATTAACAGTTAATTCGCGAATAATTCTCGTGCAAGGTGTTTTGACATACTTTTGATATTTTATAGATAAAAGTCAGTAGATTACAATGTTGCTTATGTAAAATTTGAAAATTATTAGTACGATGCTTAAAAACGATGATTTTGTTCACCGGCAATTTCCGTAAGCCGCTCGGTAATTTTCGCCGCCATTTTCTTGATGACGTAGTTAAATCCCAACGCTCCATTTATAAGGTCAAATTACACCAAATCGGAAGTCTAATCCCCAGGGTTACATGCTGTCAGTTAGATAATAAACACATATGGTTCAGTGTATAATGCATATGATTTTAAAAATATAGTTTAAATGATATGTTTTGGTATCAATTTAAAGGTATATATGTAAGAAATAAGAAAAAATACAGTTTAAGGCACTACTTTAAAATAATTGGTTCCCAGCTTCAAAACGTTTGGCCCATGTATTCATGCACAAAATGGCAGCCTCCATGCCCGTCAAAACCGGTGTGTTTATTCAAAGGTAAAAATTTTGAGTTACAACACATAGAATTTGTTGACATGCTGTTTTTTCAAAAGGTTATGGCCTTATCTTTCCAACGATGTATGGTGATATATTAGAAAGTAGCTTGGTCATGGTGAAAATTGAAATCAAACATTGTATATTTTATATGTAACAATGAAGGAATTTATTTGCGCATGTGTAACCTTTAAGAACTTCAACTACTATTAGCCTTCTGCTAAGATTTTGAAAATGGACTTTTACAAACACACTCTACTGGAAAAAATAACTGCCAGATGCCACCTTGACCCCATTTAGGGCTGTATTTTATGGGATGTTTGCTCTAGGGGGCATTAGGGGGGTAAATATGGGAAAATTAAAGCAAAATGTCCCCCGGAGTGGCAATCCGAGACCCATTATGTTCAGCGTGTTGTTTTTCAGTTTCATTTTGACATTAATTTGCATTAGTTCCAACAATTATCTCATTAATGTCATAATGCCTTGTGTTGTAATCCTGAATATTTAGTTTAAGAACCTGTAACTGACAATATAATTCGCCGCAAAGGTCGTGTCCGCACTGGCCGATGCTTTGGCCATGATGACCGTCCGACCTGCCTACTTTGAATAATACCAATTTTCCTAATTTGCAAAGTTAACAGATCCTATTTACTTCATCGGTAATTTTGTAATTGTAGTTCAATCAGGCTTTCAGCTGATAAATACATGAAATGCATGCATAAAACACTTTAGCCGCTCACGCCAACCTAGACCCCACCAAATGGAGATAGCGGCATCAAAATTTAAATCACCATCACCGTTTGGTTTAATTTGAGTATGTTTTTTAAATGCAGTGTTGAAAAGAACCAGGACCTCAGCCGGAACCATAAACTCATTGGTATACAAGTCTGGGTGAAGTGACGAGTGATCAAAACTACTTTACTTGTCAACTACACTGGAGCGTTGGGGCGGGGCCGTAAAGCTGACACAGTCGTGCCCGTACCATCGGTATTTCTTAAGGTTAGTACATGATTATCGTCATGTATTCTACTATCTAATGTTTTCTTTTCCCGCCTGGTATTCTTCTTATCAACACCAGTAGGAAAAGCAAGAGTTTAACCCTTGTTGGGACTCTTAGACTTTTAGAACTGAACTGTTCGCACATGAGCTCGACAATCTGAAGCCGGCATAGCGACTAGCCTTATCGCAGTAAATAAAACTTAGTAAACTAGTGTATATGTACACTTATTGTATCTAAGTTACACTAGTAATCACAATATTGAGTAAACATGCACAGAAAACCTGTTTATTTTCACAGATTACTCAGCAGGGGTACCTGGAACAGATTGAAGATTGCAGGCGGCTGACCCCACCCACAGGTTCAGGTGTGACAGAAGACTGTTAATTTATATCTGGCATTGACATTTTGGGGTCAAATTATTTTTTTGTTGCGTGACAGGAGGTCAAATCTGTTGATTGTTGTGTAAGGAAACCCTTTTCTGGGGTCAAATGGCATCTGAAATGTTACATTTATATGGATTTTACCCCCCAAAACGCAGAAACTTACAAAAAAATGTTCAAAACTGACTAAAAACCTATTCTGTAAACATTTAGAATGCCAATGAAGATTGTTTTCACTTCTGACTTAATATATTGTATCTGCTATGCCTATTAAAACTCAAACTTATGCTTAATTCTGAGTTAAAATCATGGTTTTCAGACGTACACATGTACATTTTTTTCTGTCTTAATTTTTGCCTCAAAACGCCATTATATGTGACATATTCAATTATTTTTTTTTTCAATAAATCTTCAAACCAGTATAATAGGACTTCATGTTCTTTCTCGAAATAGATCAGACTTATGAAAAATGTGGTTTTTATTCAAATTTGAAAGGGTTGGGTTCTCTTAAAGGTCAAATTACACCTAATCGGAAGTCTAATCCCCAGGGTTACATGCTGTCAGTTAGATAATAAACACATATGGTTCAGTGTATAATGCATATGGTTTAAAAATGCAGTTGAAATGATATTTTTTGGTATCAATTTAAAGGTATATATGTAAGAAATAAGAAAAAATACAGTTTAAGGCACTACTTTAAAATAATTGGTTCCCAGCTTCAAAACTTTTGGCCCATTTATTCATGCACAAAATGGCAGCCTCCATGCCCGTCAAAACCGGTGTGTTTATTCAAAGGTAAAAATTTTGAGTTACAACACATATAATTTGTTGACATGCTGTTTTTTCAAAAGGTTATGGCCTTATCTTTCCAACGATGTATGGTGATATATTAGAAAGTAGCTTGGTCATGGTGAAAATTGAAATCAAACATTGTATATTTTATATGTAACAATGAAGGAATTTATTTGCGCATGTGTAACCTATAAGATAGGTCGCCATTATTACTTACTAAATTTCTTTAACAAAAATTGGCATTTGAACAATTCTTTGATGACAATATTTTGTTTTTAGGTATTGTAAGTCGTTGTGCTTGCTTTTAACATGTCACGACAGCTATTTAAAATGAATGTTATCGTATTTAAACAACGTCTTGCGGGACGAGTAAATGACAATTAGCACATGCATCACTTATAAGTATATTATGCCAATTTTTATTACTTACCTTTTCGTTGATCGTCAATCTAGCTTATCCATAATTATTTTGATTCTTTTATATTTCCATACAAGTATAATAAAAAAGAAGTACGATTTAAAATAGAAAACTCCCATCACTTTTTAAACAGATCACAATCGTATGTTTGGTAATTAATCCTCTTAGTTGTTTATGTTGCTCATTTATATTAATTTTTTATAACCGATTGTTATTTAGCTATATTTCAACTATATTCAAGATGTCAGTTTTCACTGTCGATGTGTCATCATGCCTTGAATGAATGGCAGTGTGTGTAGTATATTTTTATCGAGTGCACCGGGATTTTCTCCCATATGGCCATCGCCCCCAGAAGACTTGTTAGTTGGGTTATGGGGGATAGTGCAAGATACAGGAGACGCCCCTTTCCAGAGGAGACCCTGGGTCTTTTAGTGCCCGGTGTGAAGCACCTAGTACACTGCACCTCGGTTTAACGTCTCATGCGAAAGACGAGTTAGCAGGTTAGGGTGTAGCGGGGGCTCGAACCTGCGACCCCTGGGTTGTGAAGCCAGTGCGTTACCACTAGACCACGGATCCGCTGCTGAATGGCAGTTTGTATACGACCCCTTATTATGTCATGTGACAAACAGGATGTTGTTTTGATAATTGGATACCTCTCTTACAAATGTGCGAGAACGCTTTCACAGTTTGCTAAGTGTAATGACTATAATTATTAGCATCTACAAAAGAAATAGTTCGTGCAGTGAAAGTTTATGAATGTGAAGTATTTATGTGTCTTTTTCAATTTGTCATGCACTTTAACTAAAAAACATATCCATTTCATGATGTTTCACATAGAAAACGCACATACATGCCGACAATGTATGTATTGTTTTATTTTTACGCGTTACTCTTCTTTCAAAAAATACTTGCATGCTGCAGATTATCATAATATTGCTTACAATATATGTTCAGTATATTTATAATCGGGATAGTGAAACATTTTTTTGGATATACATACTTGCATGCTGCAGATTATTGTAATATTGCTTACAATATATGTTCAGTATATTTATAATCGGGATAGTGAAACATTTTTTTGGATATACTATTTTCTCATATTTAAAGAAGTCAATGTTTCAGCAACAGGCTGTATATTATTATATTAACATCGTCCTTTACAATCTTGTACAATTTTATTAGACGGGCTTCTTATATAGCCATAAATCTGAATTATCTACAACATTTGTATTGAAATAATTCAGTAATAGGGCTTGGAAAAACATTAAAACACTACATCAAAAATGCTGTTGTTTTTTATTTTATTTTGACTACGTATACAATAAAACGCTGCATTTTTTTTTTAAATTTCTTACTGTTCGATTATAAAGATAGTGAAATTTAAATTGCCAATACATAAGGCTGAACTACTGCAACAAATCAGATTACGTCTAAGTCAAGTATAATTATGATTCGTAAACCTATCAACCAATCAGCAATCAGGATTTGCCATACCCACAACTTGTCAAACCTTCATATTACTTTTGACATGTTATTGTGTAGGAATACACAGGATATTGTCATCATTGTCTGTCGGGGCCATAAAGTTTATGATCTCGGTCGTGGTGACAGCAGGAAGCCCAGACTACTAAGGATCCATTTCCATTGATCTCAAAGATAAAATATTTTTATCATTTGTCTAGTACTGATAAGTTGATAACACCAAGTGGTACTAAGTAAACGATTCCTATAGCAGATGTCTAAGACAAAGAAAGTAAGGACTATGTGTAGTCTATTTTTATCAAATGTTGCCAAATACTTACATTAGACTATGTTTTTGTAACACACATTTATCTGACACATCTTACTTAATATAAATTATGTCTTAGGTTATTGTAACTTAATGAAATAACGCGAGTTTTGAAGTAATCTGTACAGTCTATATATAAAACAATTAACGCGTTGGGAAGAATATACGTCACTTCCGATTTGAAACACAATGGCGTATCGATAAAAATATGCGCAAAATCATGTTGTCTTTTATGCTATACTCGCTTATAAAAGCGTTATTTATGAAAACTGATAAGGGAAGTTGATTTGTTATGGCTAAAACTATGTTTCTAAAGAACAAATAACATTTGTTAGAAGCTTGGCCTTTCACCTTTGAGTTAAAAGTTATTGAAATTGTTACGAACGTGTTTATATTAAAGGGCCTATGTCGTCGACAAATAGGATTCTATTACACTATAAATTATATTATATGATACAAATGCGCTTTTCAAAGGCACTTGAATGAAATAAATAATACATGATATAATACACAATAAGATATTTGGTAAAAACAAATAAGCAAAAAAAGTCTGAAAAATTAAAACCCCAAGCAGGGATCCTACTCACGATTTAGGAGTCATACGAAGGAATGACCGCAGACAGCGCTTTAACCAACTGCGCTATCATGCTTGGTAAGAAGTAGAGTGTAAACTATGATTCTAGAAAATACTCATAATTACTACGTCAAAATGTAAACATGAAAAAGGGCCAAACAAACAAGACCCATATTATAAATTGAATTTTATCTCAGAATGCTTGCACTCTTTTTTCATTATAAATACCCCGTTTTAACCATTATTATTATGTGCCAGTATTAATATCTAAATTTCATAAAAAAAATTAAGAAATTGCCCCTTGAGGCCCTTTTCGATGACATAGGCCCTTTAACATAAGTGAAAAAATACAAGTGACGTTTAAAATGAGTCAAAACAACATGACGTTTCACAGTGTAATAGATCGTTTATATATTAGTCTTTGCAAAATGAACGTAACGTGTTTATAAAATACATGACAGCGCATGTCCATATCTACGTGCTTTTGCCTGAGAAGTGTATATGTTTGTTGACTTATTTCAACGGTGTAAACGTTCATTACTGTCCGCGGTAAAAAAACAACAACAAATATCTATACAAAAGTGACAATAATGAAGTAACTCTTCAGCCTTGAGTGGCATAAAACATTTCAGTGGGAATCGAACTAAAATTATGAAAAGCCACATACTTCATTAATTTTATGTTGTAAAGGAATGAACGGTTTTGATAAGTTGCCGAATGAATACTGATCCATTTGCAAATTTCGCTCGAAGTGTCATATTTGTCCAGTGCATTGTAGGGTCATATTTTTCACAAATAATATTTTTCTCACACTTATGAATAGGATCTCATTTGTCACATTTTAAGTGCGAAGATTGCAATTGGCCTAAAATGGGGTATGCGAGAGAATCACAGAAGAATGTGATTTTATTACATATCAAAAACTGGATGCAATCACAATGTTCACAGAAAATGTGAAGAATGCGAATTTGATGTGTGAAGAATAAGATCTCAATTTTCACACCTGTGAATAATGATATCCTATTTTTCACAGATGTGAAAAATATGATTTGTAAAAAAATATGGTCCTACAGTGCATGATACATAAACATGTAAATAATAACCCGCAATGACGGTTTACCTTTGTCAAAGGTAGTTGACAGGATACTTCAAATTATTGAGCACAATATCCAACAATTGCACTTTTCTCCCCTGATTACATGTTCATTTCACTTAACAGGTCGTATGGTCATGTTGTGTTCGCGCGTGTTATGCACGTGTCCATGCAAAAAATATCATAAAACAGTATACGGGAAGAGTTTACCTGTGCATACTTTTCCAGTTTTAACCAATCATTACTTAGCTCCTCCACGCGTTTTGTAAGATTACTGATTTCTGTTAATTATTTTGTTAAATACGTTGATATGCTTAATAATCTAAATTTTGAGTATATTAACTGCAAATCACGTAATAGGGACCAAGTACAATGATTGAATAATCCTTCAAATGTTTTAAATATGATTGATGTTTTTGGAATCATCCATTTAAGAACAAGCCCAAACTGGAAGGGTCTGTTACAGTCTTTAGTTCGAAGACGTTAGTGGGGTTGTTATGTCTTGTTTAATTAACGTACGAGAATATAATAACGTGCTGTTTTAAAACGGGGCAGTATGATTTTGTACGGAAGTATAACGTAAACGTATCCATTTATTCTAAGGAAGTCAGTATATGTGTTTTAAATAACATATACATGTTCAGAAATGCGTATAAAGATTAACTATTTTAGATTGTTGGCGGAAGCGAACGGTCTTTAGCAAGGTTCATTTCAGGAACCTGTATCGCGGGAACAACTTCTTTGCAGGCAACAAATCAGTTCATCGAAACCAGAAACGGTCTTTCTTCAAAACAGCAACATTTGACGCCTGTTTTCTTATATTTTAATTGTATTCATAAGCTAATGCTAGCCATGTGTATTATACTGTGTATCTTATTATAATCATGTGACAATTACAGTTTCTGAAAAAGTCAATTTATTAAAATTGATAATTCATCATTAATTCACACCTTCTTTCAATATTTACTTGTATGTAACATAAATATTTACCTGTGTCATAGAGTAAGGCCACTAAATTAATGCGCTACATCGATTATATTTGACTCGTTGCGAAAGTGTTATTTCATCCTACCGATCGTTGCGAAAGTGTTATTTCATCCTACCGATCGTTGCGAAAGTGTTATTTCATCCTACCGATCGTTGCGAAAGTGTTATTTCATCCTACCGATCGTTATTCTAAATATTTTGATAACTACTGCAATGTACTAATTTTAAACTGTTGTCCTACTTTTGACTCTGTAGGCTACGAAGCACTAACAATCGATGCTCCTAACTCCTATATATATATATGTTATTTTATTTTGTGTGTGCTAGTTTCAACAATTAGCAAAAGAACACTCTTACACAAAATCAATGATATTTTGCTGCATCCAAATAAGCCTGATTTAGGGAAATGATTTTAATATGAAAGAAAAAATGCTATGTAGTTTTATTTTGACATGTACAGCATGACCTGCACAAATAATTGCACAGTATCATCCAGTGTCACATGTCATTTGAATATTTGGCTATATGTGCAACAATATTTGACTTGTGTCTTATAAGAGTACACAAAATACTAATGTATTAAATACATCTTTCTAGCGTACCAGAAATGAGGCCTCTATATAACAACGTTAGTGTCTTATACAAGTATGTGAAATGCTAGTATATTAAATATGTCTTACTAGAATACAAGTGTGAATGTTTCTAGTATGTAGGAATGCTTATGTATCTAATATGGATTGCCATCATAACTATATATTGCATGGTGTCATGAGAATAAAATGTCTACTTAAACAATTAAGTATGCATTAGGCGTCGCTATATGTACATGCTTATGTATAAATCAACTTATCTCACCATTCATTATGCACTTTCTTCTCTCATAAAGTATGAAAATGCCGGTATGTAAAATAATACAATATTAGATATTCCTTATTATATTAATGGTAATTAAACCATTATTTATGTTAAAATAACATTTGAGTTGCCAATAAACTATATACTGTTTGGTATTATAATACTGATATTGCTGTTTAAAAAAAAATCAACTATGCATTGGCAGTCTTCTGTATTTTTATACATGTGTATACCAACATCTCATACCTTCAATATTAAATTAACTTGGCCAGTTTATTAAACTAGTAAGCGTAATAATGCCCTAAGTTATTGAAAATGACTCATTAGCTTACCAGTACGTGCTACTAGTTTGTGACAAAAGTATGGTTTACTATTCAACAATGTTTATATGTATGATACTGACATAATCAATAGTAGAAAAGCAACGATGTATTAGCAGTCTATTTAGCAGTCTATTTATTATATATGTACATGTAGTCACCAACATCTCGTACCTACAATAATAAAGTTGCCTATCTAGTATATTATATATGTATACACCAACATCTCATACCAACAATTTTAAAAAAACTGCCTAGCCATTGTACTATACATGTATACAGCGACATCTTATACCAACAATTTTCAAACTGCATATCTAGTATATATAAAGTTGCCTATCTAGTATATTATATATGTATACACCAACATCTCATACCAACAATTTAAAAGCTGCCTAGCCAGTGTGCTATACATGTATACAGCAACATCTCATACCAACAATTTTAAAGCTGCATATCTAGTATATTATATATGTACATACCAACATCTCATACCGACAATAATAAAGTTGCCTAGCTAGTATATTATACATGTACATATATTTGTTTGTATATATACCAACATCTAATTACTTAATTTTTTTAAATGTTTTTGAGCCATGAATTCAACGGTTTTTGCTGATATTTTCTTTGTTTGTGGGTGTTCGCACATCATTATAAATTCCGTCTAGCTTCATATACTAGACAATACATGCAAAATATTGATTTATTGCACCATCATAATTGACCATATTTTTCTTTACATTGGCATATGTTCACTATATGATGTTATGTTTTGTCATATTAACTTGTTATTTCAGTGTTGTTAAAGTATTGTTGTATTCCATACCACGTTGAATATATAAAACGCCGTCACCGTCTTAATATTGAAGCGTTTGGTGTGATGTTTAACATAATTGGTTAACAATACGTTTTTCCCGAGAATATTTGCCAAAGGACTTTTCGCTCCGTTTCCGAAAGACGATTCGACCTCTTACGCTTCATGCCTTTTGATAAATCAAATACTGTCGGTTATTTTACAGCTGAATTATTGATGTTTCATAAACGTTTGTTGGATGGAATATATGCATTATGCAAGCATAAAACTATAAATTAAGCAAATTTAATGTTACAATGACGGTTTACATGCACTTATTATTACTATGAAATGTTTAAACGGTAATCGTATAATTTACAAATCACATTATACTTCTACTAGTCTTTTCAATATAAAATTTATGTTAAATTATTTGCGTGATATGTATTCTGATATGTTTAACACAATTAAAAAATGTTACCATCATATTTGAGCTTTCTTTGTTAAAGGCGAAACATTGTGGTAAAATAGTTAATTATGTAGCCATTATGCATAGCAAAAAAAAACACGCGGATGAAAACTGGAAGTAATTAGTATTTACGACAATAAAAAGCGTGTTGTTTGCACCAACAAATATCCAGTTACGATGACTAAGGCTCTGATTTGTTCACTTTTATAGTTTGTATAAGATATGACTTGCTAACAATATCAAATGTAAGAAGGATTTATATCAATAACTGGCCACGAGGCTAATTTTCATTGTTACATAAAACGTTATCTTGAAAATAAATAAATGAAACTCAAAGGATACGTGTATATGTGAGAAGCGTTTCACTGATGAGAAATTTCAATTAGGACTCGATTTAAAGTTAAGAAAGTTAAGAAAGTTGGTTTCTGGGTCTACACTTTATATTGTATGTAGTCCTTATAACGAAATTGATATAGTGAAACATAGTGTTAAACACCATTCGCAAACAGGAGATTCATAAAAAATTTGCAAATTTATACTAAAAAAACATCAGTAGAGGTAACCGTCCGTGTATCTTAAATGATGCAAATTACCTCACAGGCTTAAATAAAATGACAAAACAACTTACTGTGGAATGTGTTAAAAGCAATGAGTTATTGACTCAATTGTTTTGGTTGAAGTTACAAATAGTTTGGTCTTTACGTACATTGTTTAATGTTTAACAAGTCATCGCCATTGAAACGTATTGTAATAGTGCGCAATATTCGTAATTAACTGGCGTATGTTCTGCAGAAGTGCCAAACAATTCTTAGAAAAGCTAAAATCAAAAGTAGGTATATGGCCTAAGTCATACCAAAACCTTCGATTCAATGATATCTGCAAGACGAACATGAAACTGTCCAATATCGCGTCTTACTCATGAATGCACTGCAGAAGCCTGGCGACTTGCTGTTAGGTATGGTGTACAGAAAACGGAGGTTGACTGAAACACCAAAGTGACATAAAAGAGAGCCAGATGGAATGGACAGTCAATGTGGCCACAATAGCCCTCGTACACTTGCACAAATTACACCAAAGACATGTCATTCCATTATCAGAGGGGGAAATCACGTGATGATCAAAAGGGAATCAAAATGGCGACGTTCTTGCAGAAACAGGTATTTTTTGCCTTTTTATACTCTTTAATAGTGTGCTTTAATATTTTAATGCCGTCCACTTTCTAGCCATATCAGTTAGAAAGTATTTAACGTTTGTTTCGTCTATGTCCTCGCCCTAGATCTTGACTTTACTCGGTGCACATTTTCTAAGCGGGGACTGTTTTCCAATTAATTTGTGATCGTTACCGGGTTTCACGTAGGAAATCTCTCTCTCAGCATGAAATTAGATCAATTGCAAAAACAAAAATGTGTTCGGAATATTCTTTGAATGTTTAAAAATGTGTTGTGCTAGGGCCAGACATGTCAGAATCTTTTTTTTCAAGTTGTACGCACCAAAAGTGTTTTATGATCTAAACGGGTACCACATCTGATATGATCACAATGAAGTCCCGTTTTATGTCAGAAAACAGAGAAACTCATTTAAAGCTTTTCTGATCTAAATTGAAACTTGAAATCATGCTCTGGTCGAGGTATCTGATAACTAGGACGACAAATGTCGAATCTAAACCAAATAAAAAGCAAGTGGTCTTTTGTAACATGAAAGTGACATTTGATATGTATGTCATTTCTTGTCATAATACCGCATATGCATAGTTTTAGAATTTAATTTGTTTTCAATTTTCCAGAGCTACATTGCATCACCAGATGACAAGCATTACTACTATACACAGTCTTGTGGTATGTATTGACTTGATTTGCTTCCATGTAGGTTCCATTATTGCCCGTCCTTTATGATGCTTCTTAGGAACAAATAAACGAAAGTGTCAATGCTTTACAATATTTTTTTTCTATTTCTTAAACACATTTACATGTGTTTCTGTTTAAAAATAATATCACATAAAACAAACAAGTATAGATTAAAACATTTTAAATCTGAAAAGCCATATTATTTCAGAAGGGAAAATGCCTGTATTAATATTTGTGTTTATAATTTTAAGTTAAAATTTTAATTGCTTTAAATATGTGAATTCAATGCAATCACTTTGTATTTTATATTGCAGTGACCACACATAATACATTTTCCGATGGTATGAATTTGTATTCTCTAATAGTATTTAGACATAATTAACATAGTTAGTAAACATTTGTTCAAGAGAAAACATAAGACAAAATTTGTAATCATCTTATTCAGATTCTGGTGTGCTTCCAAAACCCTGGTGCAGCATTGGGAAAGACCTGACAAGATGCGTTGTCTACTGCAAAGCTACATGGCCACTGACTCATCTCTTATTCAAGATACTGCACTAAGATAAGATGCCGGGTTTTAATAAAAGTTGTGAGACTAAATATTCAAAAGGTGGTGGTAAATCAAATGTCTCAAAAAAGTAATACAACTAATTTAAGAGTAAAAGTACTCGCAATTCATTGTAAATAAAGTTGTTAAACTGTATGACAGAGTGATTTAAAGTGATCTATTAATATGAATAATTTTGCCATGTATATTATTCAGCTTCTATTTTACTTTGTCTAAGTGAAAACATTATTTATCACTCATAATTTACACTTAAGGTATTAATAAAAATATCCTCTATATATATGTATTTGAAGTAAACACATATTTAGCTGTTTGTAAAAGGTATGGCTGCATATTGTGTTTAAGCAATGTTGTATTTAAGCATTACTATTGTCAATTTTGAATAGTTGTACTCTCATGGCATACGCTAAATAAGCATTACATGTAGCATTATGTTTGGTTCTCTCATTTCATCCTGTGAGACCGATTTCCTAAGTGAAACCCGGTAATGATCACAAATTACATGGAAAACAGTCCCCGCTTAGAAAATGTGCACCGAGTAATGTCGAGATCTAAAGGGAAGACAGACACGAAATAAACGCAAAACACTTTCTAACGAATTTGGCTGGATAGTGGGCGGCATTAAAAATTATAAGCAAACAATAAAGGGTATAAAAATGCATAAAATACTTCTTTTTGCAAGGACGTCGCCATTTTGATTCTCTTTTGATCATCACGTGATTACCCCCTCTGATTATAGGACTTTATAGATACAAACAACGGTGCATAGAATTTGGTCGAGTGCGTCCGATTTGGAGGTTTACGTTAAAATTGAGATCCTGATATTTTTGGATCATGAAATGGCATTTGCAATAATCTGCTTTACATTTAATTGATGCACACATACATTTTGTACTGATGGACTGCACAGACTGATTCAGGACGACACTTTACACACATGAATTAAGCCCGGGTTTCCCACGACACGCCTCATATATACTTATTAGTTCTGGTCCAAATGTAATCCTTAGTTTGTTTTAAACCCCAGAAAATAGGTAATGTTTTTTGTTGTGTATGATGTGTACCAAGTTAAATGTGAAATTGGTCACTTGGTGTAAAATTGTTCGTCTACAGCTGGAGGAATAGCTATTTTATTTATATTATTTATATATTATTTATGACACTGTCTACACGTCGACATAATTTATGGAATACTCGTTTTTTCGTTTATTGAGGGCAGCACGTCCCATTTTTTCCAATAAAGATACCGGCAACAATAGGTTGATGCACACATGCATCTTGGAGGAGGCGGTGCAGCAGTTGGAGGAGGCGGTGCAGCAGTTGGCGGAGGCGATGCAGGGGTTTGGGGAAGCGGTGCAGCAGTTGGCGGAGGTGGTGTATGAGTTGGAAGAGGCGGTTCAGCAGTTGGTGGTGGCGGTGTAGGAGTTGGTGGAGGCGGTGCAGTAGTTGGCGGTGGCGGTGCAGGAGTTGGAGGAGGCGGTGCAGGAGTTGGCGGAGGCGGTGCAGGAGTTGGTGGACGCGGTGCAGCAGTTGGCGGAGGCGGCGCAGGAGTTGGAGGAGGCAGTGTAGCAGTTGGAGGAGGCGGTGCAGCAGTTGGAAGAGGCGGTGCAGCAGTTGGCGGAGGCGGTGCAGGGGTTGGAGGAGGCGGTGCAGCAGTTGGAGGAGGGTGCAGCAGTTGGCGGAGGCGGTGCAGCAGTTGATGAAGGCGATGCAGGGGTTTGGGGAGGCGGTGCAGCAGTTGGCGGAGGCGGTGCAGGAGTGGAAGGAGGCGGTGCAGTAGTCGGAGGAGGCGGTTCAGCAGTTGGAGGAGGCGGTGCAGGAGTTGGCGGAGGCGATGCAGGGGTTTAGCGAGGCGGTGCAGCAGTTGGAGGAGGTGGTGTAGGAGTTGGAGGAGGCGGTTGAGCAGTTGGTGGTGGCGGTGTAGGAGTTGGATGAGGCGGTGCAGCAGTTGGCGGAGGCGGTGCAGGAGTTGGAGGAGGCGGTTCAGCAGTTCGTGGTGGCGGTGTATGAGTTGGAGGAGGCGGTGTAGGAGTTGGCGGACGCGGTGTGGGAGTTGGGCGAGGCGGTGCTGGAGTTGGAGGAGGCAGTTCAGCAGTTGGAGGAGGCGGTGCAGGGGTTGGAGGAGGCGGTGCAGCAGTTGGCGGAGGCGGTGCAGGAGTTGGAGGAGGCGGTTCAGCAGTTGATGGTGGCGGTGTAGGAGTTGGAGGAGGCGGTGTAGGATTTGGCGGACGCGGTGTGGGAATTGGAGGAGATGGTGCTGGAGTTGGAGGAGGCGGTTCAGCAGTTGGAGGAGGCGGTGCAGGGGTTGGAGGAGGCGGTGCAGCAGTTGGCGGAGGCGGTGCAGGAGTTGGAAGAGGCGGTTCAGCAGTTGGTGGTGGCGGTGTAGGAGTTGGAGGAGGCGGTGCAGCAGCTGGTGGAGGCGGTGTAGGAGTTGGAGGAGGCGGTGCAGGAGTTGGCGGAGGCGATGCAGGGGTTTAGCGAGGCGGTGCAGCAGTTGGAGGAGGTGGTGTAGGAGTTGGAGGAGGCGGTTCAGCAGTTGGTGGTGGCGGTGTAGGAGTTGGATGAGGCGGTGCAGCAGTTGGCGGAGGCGGTGCAGTAGTTGGAGGAGGCGGTTCAGCAGTTCGTGATGGCGGAGTATGAGTTGGAGGAGGCGGTGTAGGAGTTGGCGGACGCGGTGTGGGAGTTGGGCGAGGCGGTGCTGGAGTTGGAGGAGGCAGTTCAGCAGTTGGAGGAGGCGGTGCAGGGGTTGGAGGAGGCGGTGCATCAGTTGGCGGAGGCGGTGCAGGAGTTGGAGGAGGCGGTTCAGCAGTTGATGGTGGCGGTGTAGGAGTTGGAGGAGGCGGTGTAGGAGTTGGCGGACGCGGTGTGGGAATTGGAGGAGATGGTGCTGGAGTTGGAGGAGGCGGTTCAGCAGTTGGAGGAGGCGGTGCAGGGGTTGGAGGAGGCGGTGCAGCAGTTGGCGGAGGCGGTGCAGGAGTTGGAAGAGGCGGTTCAGCAGTTGGTGGTGGCGGTGTAGGAGTTGGAGGAGGCGGTGCAGCAGCTGGTGGAGGCGGTGTAGGAGTTGGAGGAGGCGGTGCAGCAGTTGGCGGAGGCGGTGCAGGGGTTGGAGGATGGGGTGCAGGAGTTGGTGGAGACCGTGCAGAATTTGGTGGAGGCGATGTATGAGTTGGAGGAAGCGGTGCAGCAGTTGGTGGTGGCGGTGTAGGAGTTGGAGGAGGCGGTGCAGCAGTAGGCGGAGGCGGTGCAGGAGTTGAAGAGGCGGTGCAGGAGTTGGAAGCAGGCAGTGCAGGATTTGGAGGAGGCGGTGCAGGTGTTGGAGTTGCGTTGCACAATGATATGGATGTATACACACCTTGGAAGCAAACCGAAAAGAAAGGGACAATAATGTCATAAGGCTAGGTTTGTCCAGTGATATACCTCAATTCACGATTCGATATATGTATAATGCCTCAACCTAATAAAATCCAATAAATAAATCACTATATAAACGTTATTATACAGCTGTCATTTTAAGTCTACCCCTTTGGGTTCGATTTAAATGTAAACACAAAACCTAACAATGCGAATCAGTATGCGCAAAGGTAACCAGATAAACATCTAAATCAGATCACAGCACTCGAAACACATTACACACGTTTTCACAAGGCATATGGGAGCTGTGTTTGTCCAGCATGAAGAGCAAATCTTTGATTGTGTTTAAACATGTCCTTGTAGACAATATGATTACATTTAAAACAATTGCGTTTTGTCACCTTCTTGTGTCATCTACAATAGGCTTAACCTAAACAGGCAGTTTATCCTCAATTAGATCTATCTATTTACTTTTGTACTGGAAAACACCGACAATAGACGAGAGAGACAAGAGCTTATCAAGATACATAAACTCTCTAAATGGCGACTGTATACTAAACTAGTTGTATGCTTTGTACTTTGCACTGACTTTATGACGGTTGGGAACAATTCAGGAGCTTATAACATTTGCAGCGTGCTATTGCCTTGTTGCAAATTACTTGTTATTGATGGCACAGTCCACACGTCGACATATTTTATGAAATACGCGTTTATCAAATGGAATTATATATTTAGTTCCTAGTACGAATCGCAAAAACAAACTGAACGAGAAACACTTGAACATTGTAGTTATTTGTTTAATGGCATTTGTTGATGTCCTAACTGATATATTTTTATGTTTTAATATTCAACCAGTCATTGTCATTGAAACGTAATTAAACAGACCGTACAATTCGTAATTAACTTACGCGAGGGTTACTTAAGAACGACCCACAGGCTACACTTTTTGTAAAACTTTTTAACCAAAAAATATTTTAAAAAGATCAAATTGTCTACATAACAGCTATATTTCATATGAAATGCTTTTAGAAATCTAAGATAACATTCAGAACAATAACAGGTCTGAACAAGGTAACGACCTACACAAGTGTTTGTCACAATTTGAAAATAGTTGTGTCATATTGAGTGCGTTTTCGGTGCGAACAAATTATTCTCTTTTTTATCGTAGCTGTCTAAGATCACCTTTGACCTAGATTTATTGTAAATATGTCCCAAGCTAAAAAGTTATTTATAGAGCGGTAACATTGAATTCCATTATTAATTTCTCCCTCACGTCGTTTAGTAGTTCTTTAGGAGGCGGTCCGCTTTTTCTTTTATTTGTATGTAACACCGTTTTACTGTACGCATATATAATACATTAGTATAAAATTATCTGCATATTTTTCACGCCAATAAGCTTCGCACAAAAAGAGTAACTTCCTACGAACAAAAAGAGTAACAAAACAAATCCTTAAAAGAACTACGCAAACTAACATACGCTTAAACTTAGCATAGTAATTATATGCAAGTCTTTAAATAATTAATGTAAAGTGCAATGTGACTCGACTAGGAAAACCAGAGATAAAACCCTTTGAACTGCATTTGGGATACATTTCTGTGCCCGTTTGTCAAATGTCACTTCTTAGAGTGTCGGGCCTCACCCATACTAACAATAACAATCGTTATAGATACATCTTATATATCGACGAAACTAGTTACTTTGCAATACAACACATTTGTATATATTATCAAACGTAATAAATTAATAACGTAAATTAATATACGAGACATCTGACGTATAAAACACCGTTCTGAACATAAACAACAACGACAACTGAAATGAAAAAAACAGAGATACATATGTTTTAATTTCCTTATGCTGTGTAAGTTGCTATTGTAATTTAAAAATATGCTGCACTAAGAGTTTACTCCTGTGTATGCGAACCTCGAATGGCTCTACCCGCCAATCGAACGAAAAACTCGTGCAAAAGAAAATACCGAATGCTTACAAGAGCGTGACGAAAACAATAGCAATTCTTTTCTCCCTCACTGCGTTCGTCCGAAAATAAATACATTATTTCCTTTCTTGCAACAAGTACAGCACCTATACAACCATAAAAGACAAACACATAGGTCTTTAGGAGGCGGTCCGCTTTTCTCAAATAAACAAAGAAGAAAGTAAAATGTAACAAAGTAATAGAAAATAATATAACTAACATTCTTTAACTTTTATAGAGACTTTTTTTTTTTTTAATCGCACGTGTTAGGACGCATGATATCTGCAGCTATCTTCCTTAACTAACAGTATATGTAATATCTACTATAATGCCTCTGCTATTCGCTGATGCGGACCTAAAGCGAAAATAAAAAATAGTTTTGGTTTCACATATCCACTGAATTTAACTTCTAAAATATCCCTCTTTTCTATAATATAAGGGTGAACTCGTGCCACACAAAAACGTATATCGCCTTGCATGTTGAACATTCTTGTGTAAGAAACAAATCATTGTAAAAACACATGTATTGGATATCTACTGCGGCAATTTCCTACCCTAACCAAAACACCGGACATAGCTTACTTCCTGATTCATCCAAAAATACCCATTAAAATAATACACTGATACACTTGCTACTTACAAAAATAAACTGAAAACACGCGAAACTTGAAAGAGAAACGTATCTTTTACAAATATATAAAAGCGTAAAATCCAAGATACACAAAATCTCACATATCGAGACAACCGTGTATCACATAATTCTTATCAACATCCCAACACAGATCCCGTGGATCTTTATTATATATACAACACATCCAGACGTTGATACACAAAATTCTCACATCTCGAGACAACCGTATATCACATAATTCACATCAACATCTCAACACAGATCCAACTGTGTGTCACATATCTCACACCATCAGCTCAATGCAGACCACAGCGGCTCCTTATTACATACACAACAAACTACTTCCTTGAGGCACCGAAATCTCGAGAAACATAAACGCTCATTTCAATGTCCCTCATATTAAAAAACACGTCATGTAGCCTGTGCATAAACAGGACAAGACACCAAACTATCTATACACTATGACTAGCAACTAAATGTTTGTCAGAAAAATGCAGACTGTCGTTTATGGCCTAATATTACAAAAATATTAGCTTGCACTACAGTGAATGCAAACTTACAACAACAGTTTAATGTCTACCAAATATTATTGCAAATTGTTGGAATTAAAATTTACAGAATTGTTACATAAGCGGTTAAAATAAAGTTATAAACATATCCTCGACATGCACTCTAGTGAACATATTTTCTCATTGCATGTCATACACAAAATGTTATATTCATTCACAGACCGAAATAACTATTTTGTTCAGCCTAAATAAGAAGCACGTTCTATAAATAGCAATTGTACAATGCTCCCATTTATTATAGTGAGTTCAACACACTCCAGAAAAAGTAGGTAAGCATACCAAAAATAGCGCGCGTTGTAGCAGCCGTTGTATTGCTGTGTAAATACACATGAATTACTTCGCGTTTAGAGAATCATAAATCCGAATGTTTCCTTTAATGTGAACAAAGCCCTAAATATTTGAATATTTGCAATTACCCAAGATCAGCAATCAACAAAGCTAAGAAACATATGTTAAAGGGAGTATAAGGAAAACACCGGATAGAAAAGATTCAAAAGGAAGTGTCATCCTCCCAAATATGAAAGGAAAGGGGGAACACCTGAAAAGAATTGTCCATAATCACAATATTAATGTGTGTTTCAAACCACAGAGCACTCTTACACACATCTTTGTAAAAGCAAATAAACAAGAAATTTGCGGCACTATTTACCATATCAAATGTGAAGGACATGGAAAATGTAAATGTAACAAGTACTACGTACTTTAGGTGAAACGAAACGAACATTGAAAGCGAGGATTATGGGACATAGAAGACCAAGTCCTGGTAGTAGCGAGGTATCGAGCCACATACATCAAGACAGTCCAGGTCATGCTGTCTCATTGGATTCAGTGTAAATTATTGATCGGGAACTCTCTTGGTTTGAAAGGGACGAATGAGACGATTTACATCAGCGCATATAAACCGGCGCTGAACAGGGTCGGGGTCCGGTTCCAGTTACCGCACATGTGGGATGCAGCATTAACATCACTCAAGCCCTCGAGAGGTGTGAGTCCTAATCCGCAGTCAATGTAAAGGATATCAGTTGGCTGATGAAGTCCATGGTAGATGTATGAACGCTCCCAAAATATAGCTTCCAATACCTTATTGTTTGAGAAAGAAAAAAGTACAAACAATCAATAGTGATTGTGCTAATTAACACCCGACAGTAAATACTAAACAACCATACATAAACTTTAAGAAACTAGACCTTATGCAAATGATTGCTATTATCAAAATCGATATTAGAGACACAAAGTCTTTCATTACCAACAATTAAATAATAACATGAAATGTCGTACAATAAACGCAGAACAATAAGTAATCAGGGCTTACACTGGCTCTTATGTTTCTTGAGCAAATTTTTAAATCCACTCGCGTTATCGTTGCGTGTTTCAGGGAATGTATCTCTACCGGTACTTATTATCTTATTGTTTTAATTGTTTTATATTTCGCTGTATTAACAGAAGCACTTGTACATTTAGATTATATACGCATGTTCAATAAGAACATTATTGTTTATTGTTCAATACAGTAACTTGAATGATTTTTTATGTCAACATACACTGTTATCATAATTTACAAGCACTTAACAACATATCTCCTAAATAAAATTATTACAAAATGTGGATAACATACTGCATTGTTTAAACGTGTATCTTTATATATAGCTGAAGAAAAT
This sequence comes from Congeria kusceri, assembly GCA_027627225.1. Classification (NCBI taxonomy): domain Eukaryota; kingdom Metazoa; phylum Mollusca; class Bivalvia; order Myida; family Dreissenidae; genus Congeria; species Congeria kusceri. The sequence goes on along the minus strand of CM051027.1, from coordinate 52,816,239 downwards.
ATACACCAAATGGATACGACAAGTTTATAAAATAGACATAGACAAAAAAACAGCTTAATGTGGATATAATATGTGAAGTAAGAGCTCAAAAACACACAACTGGTCAAAACTATCTGAAATGTAAACATAACCGTTCCCAACACCCCTTTTCACACTCCATTTATCAACAAGATGATCCTTTAATTGACTGTTTTGTCTGCTGATCTTACGAGATCTGCAAGCTGCAAGAAGCAAGCAATCATCATTAATTAAACAATTAATGCTGACAAACAGCTCATTGTTCCGAATGCATCAGTTCTGTATCTGTAGAGGAAACAACTAGACGCTGCCATTTATTTAACCGCGTAACGTTATATGAAAGTTCATATACTGATTCGGGACACTGAAAATGCAAATTACATGAACCATAACTCTTTCTTTTGTATTTCAGAGTTATATGTTCTTTGTTTTTGTTTTGTTTTCAATGTTTTGTTTTTCTCTTTATGCTTTTCCCAACCAGGATTGTTAAGATCACGCAAGTGAAGTTCAAAACAGTACTTTGTGGGCATGTAGCTCTTACCATGAAACTTAAATGGATTTTCATATCTATTCTGGCTGCCAATTCAGTTAGGTCTGATAACTATATATTGAACATTGAAAGCATTGCACTGTTAACAAATGTGTGTAAATTATGTGGATCATCTGATAACCACATTCTTAAAACCAACAGGTTGAGGTTTGATTTTGTACCGATAATTAGCCAAATAATAGCCATATAGCTATTTAATGACAATTTTAAGATGAAGTTAAAGTGTGCATGCAATCGGTCATTTGGCCTATATTATTATTATTAAGACTAATTTCAAAAAACAAGTCAAACAATGTTGCACAAGTCTGTTACCATTGAATTTACAGCAGTGTCCATAGCCTACTTGTTTTACACCCATATTTTGTTACAGTGCTTTACTAACTGTCTTACTTTATTTTGCAGACGAAAGTACTGAATGCACCTTATCAGAACTGCTGTGTTTTTGGACGGGTGCAGATGGAGTACCACCAGTTGGGTTTGAGAAGAAACTGGAAGTGTCATTCGTAGCTGATAATGACAAAAATAATCGTCTGCCAGTTGCCCACACGTGCGGAATGGTGATGGAGTTGCCAAGGGGCATTGTTTCCCCAGATAACTTGGAGGACAGAATGACCAAATCGATCAAATATGGGGGGGGGGGGGGGAATTTCACCTGGCTTAAAAGTGTTCAACCACTGTCTAGTGCCTAGGAGTACTTATTATAACCCCCACTACCAAAAGGTAGGGGTGCTGTGTTGGGGGAGCATATAGATTTGCCCTTGTCCGTCGGTCCTGTCTGTCCGGCGGATTTTTGTGTCGCGCGTAACTCAAATAGTACAACTGCTACAGTGATGAACTTTATAAACATATTTATCAGCATTAGGGCTTGTGCACCTGGGTATATTCGTGCAGTTTTTTCCTACATCAGTGGAGTTATGGCCCTTTTTTAGCAAAAAATGACATTTTTGGACTTGTGTCGCGTGTAACTTCAAAAGTATAACAACTCGAGTAATGACACTTCATATACATATTCATCACCATGTGAACTTGTGCACCTGTGTATTTTGGCGCAGTTTTTTCTGATGTCAGAGTCCTGTCAGAGGGAGTGCAAAGTACAAGGACCATTCTTTAACTCATTCTTCAAATGATACTTCATGTAATGATAAAGGGCTTTGAGAGGATATTTAGAGTATAAGGACCATACCTCTTCTGTCAAAATATATCTTTTGGGGCATTTGTTACTTACAGTGACAACGCTTGTTGGAATTTAAATCCGTTACAGTCATGTTTTATATTGTGTGTGTGGGTGGGTATATGCTGGAATCATTCTGTCTGTCTGCTGTTTGTCAACAAAGTTTGTCAGGAAAAGTATAGCTATTTTTAACCATGGATTTTAATTAAACTTACCACATATACTACTAGTATATCTCATGTGAAGTATTGCGTCTGCGTTATATTTCCTGTTTTAATTTGAAATAGCAGAGTTATGAGGCTTTGTGGTTTTTATCTTAAAGAATGTCAGGACTAATACAATTACAATCTTGAATGTATTTTAAATAAACATTTTTATGTATACTAAGGTGCATGTGAATGTTTTACCCTTTTTAGCACACCTGAGCGCGAAGTGCTAGGTGAGCTATTGGTATACGGGACCTCTCCTTTGTCGTCCATTGTCTGTCGTCCGTATGCCGTCAACAGTTTGGACCATTGTCGTGATAAAGATTTCATTTAATATTCAATCTTGACCTATTGATAATGGTCCAGATCAGACCAGAAACCTTAGAGTTATAGCCCCTTGTTTGTTGGAAAAAAAATTGCCTTTTTCGTGCATGGAGATTTCATTTTTCATTCAATCTTGAAAAAACTGCCAACGTTTTGTATGGCCATAGATCTCAGCACAAGCAGCATTTGAGACAGATCAGGCCGTGAGTTACTTCCCCTTAATTGTGAAAATAAATGCAAACATGAATTTGATGCAAGACAGGGGCTTCCTTTTCAACCAATCTGGACCAAACTTGCACAATTTGTCTATGACCATAATATCTAAAGCGAATTTGAATATTTGAAGGGTAAATGGCAATACACTCCACTTTTTGGAACAAGCCGGCAAGCCTGACATGACCTTTGCGCAGCCATCACCATCATCTTTCAGAACTGCAGCATTAACACTATTCTTCCGAAATTGCATGCGAAATGTTGGATACCAGGGTAGAGAAAATATATCCAGATCCTTACCTCCTTATGCATTAGATTTAATCAGCTACACAAACTATTTATGGACATTATGATATACCTTCCCACATTTGTTCAAGCCTGTCACAACAGTAAGGCTTTCTTTTTGCCAGTACTCAGTTGAGCCCTTTGGACCATCATGGCGCTCTCAATAACCAAATTTTTCTAAGAAAAAAATTAGATTATTAGATTAGGATATGTCGTTGGTCAGGTGGTGGGGGGCGTCCAACTGGGGTTTCCGCTCAATAACTGCAGAATTAATACATATATTTTAATGAAACTTCATAAATGGATACCTTATATCAAGACCTCACTTGGGATTGCATATGGGTTGGGTGGGGTCAAGGTCACTGCTACTAAACATAGAAAAAGGTTTGCGCTCAGTAACTCAAGAATGCATTGAGATATTGTTATAAAACTTAGTACATAGATACCTTATATCGAGACCTTGGTTGGGATTGCATATGGGGTTGGTTGGGTCAAGATCACCATAACTAAAAATAGAAAAACGGTTTCCGCTCAATAACTCACGAACTAATTGAAATATTGTAATGAAACTTCATATATTGATACCTGATATCCACATCTCGCTTGGGATTGCATATGGGGTGGGTGGGGTCAAGGTCAAGGTCACCGTTACTAAAAATAGAAATATGGTTTCCTTTAATAACTCGAGTACGAATTGAGATATTGCAATGAAACTTCACATATAAATACCTTAAATCAATACCTTGCTTGGGATTGCTTCTGTGGTGGATGGGGTCACGGTGAAGGTCACCATTACGAAAGATAGAAATACAGTTTCTGCTCAATTACTCAATAACAAATTAAGATATTGTGATGAAACTTCATGCATAGATACCTTATAGCGGGACCTTGCTTGGGATCGCATATTGTATGGGGGTAGGGTGGGGGGGTCATGGGCACTTTTACTAAAAATAGAAAACCGATTTCCATTCAATAACTGGAGAATGAATAAAGATAGCTCAATGAAAATTCATATGTAGATACCATGTATGTAAAGCTGGTTGACAGATTTTTGCTTATATGGAGGCCTACTTTTGGATTGAGATCTTTTGGGAGAAAATTAAGGTCATTATTTCTGTTTTTAGCATATATATTAAAATTTGTTGTTGTAGTATTGATTTACTTTTTGGGTGCTTGTACTAAAATATGTATCGGAAGCCTGAATCTGAGAACCTTACAGGGGGGTAAAAATAACATTTAGTGATAATACTAGTTAAACAGCAGACTGTTGTTTGGATGCATGATTTAGCTGACCTGAATATGAAGTGCTCAGGATTGAGCTATTGCTATTGCCTTTTGTCCATCTTCTGTCCACTGTTTGTCCGTCTGTCAACATTTGGCTGTGAACACAATAGAGACCTCATTTCTTAATCAATACTTAGTTACTAACAATAACTTTACATTTTACCATACAGTTTTACTTTCATTTTGTTTTGAAAATAATATGTGTTTAATGTCATTATGTTTCACTGTATGGGTTTAAGGACCTTTGTTTTTTATGTGTTACTTTTAGGTGCTACTTTACTGTTTTTAGTACATTTATGTTACTGTATATTTGTTGTCTCTTCCAAGTTTTATCTTTTTGTCAAAACAGTAAATATTTTTATTGCAGAAAATATCATTGTTTTGAAGTATGGCAAAATGGAATTCAAATACTGTAGATATGTCAGCTTGACAATTACTGCATATTTTTTAATTTAACATTCATCATATTAGATAAGTGTTTAATATTAGTTTTTACATGCTTATTAGTTAAGTATGCTACATTATATCTCGGTTTTCTTCATTTGTGTATTAGGAGTATGAGACACTTTTCTACATCCCATGTGGCCACAAAGTTTCCAAAGTTCAACACATTCATGTATCATTCTTTAGCCACCTGTTTTAAACATTTATTTTAACTGTAAAGGACTGCTTTTTACTTATTTTAACTATTGTTTTTACTTTTTAGTAAGATAAACTTATAAAAGAATGTTGACTTGCCTTTGCTTATGATTTAATTTAAAGGAAGTCAGTTCAGATGAACAAACCATACATGGTAGTTTGTGCTTTTTTTTCTTAAAACATGCCGTGTTTTATGCACTTGTTTTTGTTTCTCTAAACCATTGTTGTGCAGATCTTGTGATTGTTGCATTCTTATGATATTTATGCAACTAAGTGTTTATTGTGTGTTCTATGTATCATCAAGAATAACAATTCTATCTTTCCAAAGTTGCATTTACTATATTTAATATTGGAATTCATTAACGGTGATGTGATTACTTACAGTTGTATATTATATTCAGTAAAATTAAGATATTTTGTAAAAAAAGCTATCCATTTAGGTTTATTTTGACATTTGACTGGTCAGTTGGAAGCTCCGTTTTTGCATACAGAAGAAAACCTGTATCTGTTTTGCACACACATTCATTTAGTGTTTGGTTGTCAGATGAGTCTAATAGCTTTGTTGTAGTATATATGTAAAAATGTGCTCGGATATGTTTGCTTGAATATGCGATGACTAGTATTAAGTTAACCGTCATAGTCTTGTTGAATAATAGTCTTTATTTGGTTAAACAGTTACAGTTTCTTTTGTTGATTAAATTGAATTGATTTATGTTTAATCGACTTGTGTTGTTTTTTTGTTTTTTTTTATTAGTGTTTATCTAAATCTGACCTATGTCTATACTGACAGCGAACCAGGCGCGGGTCCATAATAGCATTCGGAGATGTGTGTGGTTGAGATTAGTTAATATGAAAATATCAGTGAGGCACAGCCTCCTTACTGTTGAAATGGACTGCAAAACAAATATGGATATATCTACTATAGCATTAATGCGAGATTTTGTATTTGCTTCGTTTAATATTGACATCCAATTAAACTATGATTTCCTAAACAACTAGGATCAGACAGTAAAACGACTAATAATGCAAAAATATTTGAAATATGAAGTCCTTTCCAATTATACCAAATTGTTGTTGATTGAATACTGTCAAGGAAAGTTATGAGATGACTCGCTCAATGATAAATGTACAATATTTTCCAGACACACCATAAGACTATTATCTCAAATTAAAGCGCACCGTTTGCGGTAATATTTCGTGCATACGGCAGCTGCAAGAAGCTTTTAAATTCCAAACCAAACCTGGGTATATATCCACAAAGCCCCTTGTTGAATTTCTTAAAGATCATAAAATTCCATTAATCTGTAGATGGTTAATTTAACTTGTATTGTTTTAAACTGTTAAGGAATAAACATGTCTTTCTTATTTAACCATATTTCAAATATAAAACATTGGTTTTCGCAAGAAATTTTTTATTTGATTTTTCCTTTAAAAAATGGCGTCAGTTAAGATTTTCCTTAGGAGCTTTATGGATATGGCCCCAGTAGTCATTATAAAATTTGCCAGAACAACTGACAAATATGTCATACAAAGAACACGTGTTGTGGTTGACTATAACCTCAGACACTGCAAAACAGGATCTGCACCTGTGGGCTATTCATGCTGTGGTCATATGTCTTATATTACATATGTCCTTATTACTTATCTTGTATACAATTATGTAATTAACTAAAGGTGCACAATTTGCAGACTTGGGGCTAGGAAAGTTTGCTGGTAATTATATTTATAGTTTATATTTCACATTATGATTTCCAAGACGCAGTTACATGTACGTGTGTTTTAGTCAATGTGTTCAGTAACGTGCTTCGTCACATTTCAGTTCCATACAATGAACATAAGCGGGATATTCACTCCAATTAACATTGACAACCTTGTTCATCAAAAACTGTGATCAATAAAGTGACCTGCTTGCAGGACTTTCTATACAGACCACTGCATGTCATTTAAAATAAGCATACGAAGCCAAACATATAGTAGTCTTAGTTCGTTATGATGACAGATAAGTTCAGAAAGTTAATTTGTTTTACTAAAAATGGACGGCAGTGGTCTGGGACAAAACTCCCAAGTCAAGTCGCAGTGACTACTTTACCATACAATTTATTACTAGAAAGCTCGGTATATTATCACACACTCAAATTCTTACGTTATTAGGGCCCCGCAAATTTTTGCGGGTGCCCTATAGTAATCACACTGTTTGTCTGTCCCTCCGTCCGTCCACATTTTTCATGTTTTTCTTTTATAACTTCAAAACCGTTTCAGCTATTAATTTGAAACTTCATGGGTGGATAGATCTCATTAAGGAGAAGTGCAGTGCACAAGAACCATTACTCTGCACTTCATGGTTCTGGAGTTATTGCCCGTTGTTAATTTTTCATGCTTCGTTTTTGCCTGGAGCATAACTCTTAGACTATAAGAGGTATTAATTTGAAACTTCATAGGTGGATAGATCCCATTGAGGAGAAGTGCAGTGCACAAGAACCGTTACTCTGCACTTCATAATTCTGGAGTTATTGCACTTTGTTAATTTTTCATATTCAGGCGGAGTCAACTTTTGGTTTAAGCTCTCTAACTTGAGAACGAATTGAAATATTTTAATGAAACTTCATCCATAGATACCTTATATCGAGACCTGGCTTGGGATTACATAGGGGGTGGATGGGGTCACCGTCAAGGTCACCGTTACAAAAAATAGGAAAACGATTTCCGCTCAATTACTCGAGAACGAAATGAGCTATTGTAATTCAACTTCATACATAGATACCTTTTATCAAGACATCGCTTGGGATTGCATAGGGGGTGGTGGGATCAAGGTCAAGGTCACCGTTACTAAAAATAAAAAAACGTTTCCTCACATTCAAACATGCTATCATTCGGGACCCGCTGCCACTCCTGTGACAAAGCTCTAGGTTTGTTTAGATTCTGCCAAATTTGATATTCATGGTTGGATAGTACTTTAGATATCAAATAAAGCTTTATTTTAGACTTACCGGTAAGTCTAAGCAGAAACTCAAGGACTTTTTTGTGTGAATATGTCCCCGAACCCACCCGACCCATGGTTTGCCACAGCCATCGTAAAATCTTTGTATTAAAGATCCGGTGATCTCATCACCAGAGTTTAAATACAAATATGATTTTTAAAACAATGGACAAACGAATTTAATCTCATTTTATAGAAGTGATGATACATATAATATTGATAAAATGTTAGCATTATAACAA
>CM051027.1:52728330-52803330 GCA_027627225.1 Congeria kusceri | reverse complement strand
TTTTTTTTTTTCAAACATTGTTGCTCGAGATGATGATAACTAATTAATTTTTTTCCGAGAAACCCAAACACAAGAGTCGCGCATATATGTTATGAGAGTGCTTAAATACGATGCGATATCCAATACATGAGGAGTTCAAAATTTGTGTCGGATCAATGTTTATGATTTTTTTCTTTCTCCCTATTTCATTTATAATTTTCATACGTCAAATTCGATAATCAACTTTACTGACGACGAACAAATGTTCATAGTCAAAAACACCTATGCCAATATTTATTTATGGAACCCAAAATCATACATGTCTACATGTGATACTTAAAGTATGCGTGAATCTGTTGTACATGTTTACCAATAATGTGTTCTATATTTAGTTTCAAAATAATTGTGAAATCTTAATTGAAATGTTGAAGATCATTGACATATTTTATGGTTTGTCAAACCTGACTTCATGACGGTTATAATCAGTACATTAAATATTATTGAAAATGTAAATACTTGCAAACAGAATATTAAAGGTTATAAATGAATTTTATATTAACTGGAAAACAAAGTATGGAGTAATTATTATTATATATGCAAGTGAGTCCAATAATAAGTTATTAAAACATACAATACAAATAAATTTAATTGTTTTAGAAATTTTACCTACAAATGTGCATACATGATCAAATCGGTACGAAAGGTATATACCTTAAACGTCTAGTTTGAGTTAGTGTACGTGCGTGTTTCATTGGTAGAAACGTAATAGACATTTCCAGCGCAATAGTTTAACCGTAAAACACGCGCTTACCATGTGTAAGGATTGGATACGTTTTAGATTAATTTGCATATGATTGACATATGTGGAAAGATCTACTATTTGTATACATACGCCAGGGTGTATGCCCGGTTCTCGGAGGCGGGACACGAAGAGAACTTGGAGAATGTTGACTGAGTAGCAGATGTGGGAGTAAAGATAGCCCTGCCCATGATGTAGGTGTTTTCCGGGCAACCGATGTTGATGTCATGGTTCATTCCAACGTACACGTCGATTAACATCAGTAGTTATATAATTCAAGGAGATACTAGTATGATTTAAAGTTTTACTAACGATTAAAACCATATGTAAATTAAACAGTGGAATAATACATGCAATCTGTACACTTAGTTTATACCTAATATATTTGACGTTTTATTTGTCACTTAAACTGTTCACTGGTCTTAATATATAATATAAATTGTGGTACAGGTATAAAGAATGATATCAATAAAAATTACAATAGATCCATATACTATTAAAACGCACAGACAACGCCTTTCCTCAAGTAAGTACATGTAATATTTCCAAATACCCATGGCCGAGTTCAAGCGCTAGTGTCCTTGAAATTGTCACTGTTATTTCATTTATTGAAGAATGAAAGGCAATATTGAAGCTGTAATTTCTGTAATAAGAACACTAACGTGCTAAATTTCTATCGAACCATTAGTTTAGGCATACAACTACTAAATTTCTATCGAACCATTAGTTTAGGCATACAACTACTAAATTTCTATCGAACCATTAGTTTAGGCATAAAACTACTAAATTTCTATCGAACCATTAGTTTAGGCATACAACTACTAAATTTCTATCGAACCATTAGTTTAGGCATACAACTACTAAATTTCTATCGAACCATTAGTTTAGGCATACAACTACTAAATTTCTATCGAACCATTAGTTTAGGCATACAACTACTAAATTTCTATCGAACCATTAGTTTAGGCATACAACTACTGAATTTCTATCGAACCATTAGTTTAGGCATACAACTACTAAATTTCTATCGAACCATTAGTTTAGGCATACAACTACTAAATCTTTAATTTAATGTGTACTTAAGACGTTTAATTACATTTAAAAATGTATGTGAACAAGAGCTTGTAAACGGTGATTAACGTCTGACTTGATATTAAGTTTGACTGATTAATCCAGACGACGGAACAAAACAACTCAACAATAATACCTAGAATATTTCCGATATCAAGGTCATAAAGGTCGTATTTGCAAATAAATAGTTCAAGAATGTATTCAAAATTACGTGGACAGATCTGCTTTTATCACTTAACATTGTAGATACTCCAGCGTTACTAAAAAGCCGCTTAAACAATTATTTTTTATTATAATCTAACAAACTGTGTGTTGAATGCACAGAGTCTAAGTCCTCGAAAGGGGTTTCACTTAATGGAAGACAGATAGATATATATGAACTGACTCCACTATATGGAGTTGGAAATGGATTTACTATGTTGACATTAGATAATTATATTATCTAAGCCACTAACCTTCTTCTGTGTTTTCAAGTAATTGTTATATGCTTTGCAAATTATACCAATAATGGTATCAAACAGATTAAAATATCATACCCTGTAATCCATGCAGCATGATCATATGGACCCGCGGAGACATATGCAGCCATAAATGATGAGAAGGTGTTCAATGCAGCGTTTGGACTAGCACGAATTCTTCCATCGGATTCCAAGTGCGAAGAAGAAAACCCGAAATTGCCGCGCTGTTATAGTTATTCAAATTAGATAAGATTCGACGGCAAGCTGCATTTTCTTAATTACACGCAGCACAACAAATATACTCTGCATCAGTCATTAGATAGAATGTTAGATTTATTTCAACATAAAATGTACATTTTATATAACAGATATCATAATAAAACATACACAAAAATGATAAATATAAATGAATTAATATAGCAATGACAACATAAAAAAAAAGTTAAAATAAACTCTTATGTCTAGTGTGGTCCTACATTGTTATTTGCCACTCATTCACTGCATTACATGAAAAAATATAGTTTTATTCACCGGCGGTGGGAACACCACATCTACGAGTTGCATAGCAAAATGCTGAGCACGTGGTACACCGTCGCCGCGATAATACACGTCGCACTACTGCCTCAATGTCTGGTACATTATGGTTATCTAATAAACAGGCAAAGCGAACATTATAATACAGCATATCATCTGCAGGAATCCAACACTAGTAAGTCACAATATATTGATAATTTTATTTTAAATCCATCTGCACGTACCTCGTTGATCACCAATCTAAGGAATCTTCGTATATCTGTCCGTGTAACCGTTTAATCATTATTATTGAATGGTTTAAACCTGATAACATGCATGCATAAGTCATTGCACACTAATTGATTTGTGTTCTTTTTTTTTGCTCATACTGCATAAATATAACAAATATAATATATATGATTTGGGTAAACGACATATATTAACCTATAATTGTTACATGGGGGAAGAAAGTTACACATCGAAAAATGACATCGGGTATACCTGATCTGCATTCTCGTAAAATATGTCAAAATATATCTATTTAGGTTCTTAGTCTAGATCATTTAATGCGTTTCGTTATTTAATATAAAAACCTGAAATATTTGCGAACAAGTTGAGCTCCATCGGTGCTAAAAATCAACGACATCCGGATCAAAAGACTGCACTCAAATCACGTAGTGAGGGAGTTAAAAATACATGTATGTATATCTATATATAATATGCCGTATTTTATTTTTATTCAGTGACAGAAAAAATAGCAATGGTCTATTTGCCCTTCTGTGAATTATACTATTGTTTAAGGCACCGAACAGTATATCTACGTGTCTTTGGCGTACAATAAATCTTACTAGTACCAGTAATTAAATATTAATAGCGCATGTTGCGTAATACAAAACGCAAGTATATCTAGTTGCACAGATTTTGTCAAGGATATTATGTTTAACAACTTAGTGACTTTTTTATGTATGAGTGCGACTTCTTTCATTAAAAAATATCATAATTTTATGATGTAGCACAGAAAAAGCATATGGATGTACAGTGTATTAAGTTACGACGCATGGGCTGCGTGGGAACATGATGAAAAGTGAACGCACAGAAATGCACTATGTCTTTGTTAGAGTTCATATAAAAATAGTTTAAAATGATGATGCCAAAAAATAACACATCAATTTACACTGATTCGCCCTAATATGACAATAATTATAAACTTCTGTTATTAGAACAAAGCAAAATAATGAACGGAGTTGTTGGTTGAAAGTTTTGATGGTTATTGTTTGAGCACAAACCAAATACGAGTATAACATATTTGAAACTACAGCTGCATCAGCAAAATACAAGCCTTGCTCATGTTAGAAAGTATAACAGTTTTATATAGTATACAGTATATAGAGTCTTGCTATTATCAGCGTTATCAGTTTACCTTACTAATATTCATTTATTTAATGAATCCATGTACATTTATGCACTTCAACATATTTGAATAATTTCGCTACAAAAATAATTCGAAAAAGCATCGTTGCCAGGTAGGGTCATGTTAAATACAATTGCATAAGGTTTTTTTGCATAATTTATCTACTATAGTGCAATGAAAATTTTGAAATATATACTACATATATTAAGTTATCATTACATATATTAGTATTGTGCAAGTTCTTGGTAATAGAGCAAAAGTAAATAAAGGGGCAAAGACTAATAAGCTTCTTTGCGACAATTCGTTACTTTTATTAAACCTCTGCGAGCATGTTAACAGGCACAACATTAGCTTTTCTAAAAGCCGCCCAAATGGTGAAAAATTGCCAAATTCAGATTCTACAATTATAACGATTATCTTATTGTCTGTCTTTGCATAAGTTTACGCTATTATAAAACCAACGTCAGAAACATTTGGTTTTTTTTATAGTTTATTGTATTATGTTCCTGTCAGTAAAATACATTAGCATAAGACAGAAAGTAGATCGTTTTGTGTTGAATCCTGTTTAAAATTGAACACCCAATTAAGCAAATTCCATTACACTTTCCCACACATCACATTTGCATTGACATTAGCTTTTGTAACACGTGTTTCAGGGGAGTAATTTCGCTTTCTCCAAGAATAATGTCGACACCATGGGAAAACTTTCCGGCAAGGCTTTAGATGACTTCAGCATCTTCATGCGTTCATACACATTAACAGTGTCGTATGACCACGCAACATTTGTCACCAGGTAAAGGCACTTATTTTACGTTCAAACCCATACTATAAAATGAAATAGCATCATTGTATTTGATTGTGTTGCAGGTTTTGCGGTATGTTCCATAATTGATACAAGTCCTAAATGTTGTTTTGAGTGTAATGCTGTAAGACAAAGTAAATATATGCATATAGTTTAATATCTGAAAAAAATAAGAAAAAGTTGATGAGTAAATAAGACCTTGAAATACACTAATATTTGAAATACTATGCATCTTTACAAGAAGTTCATGTACGTAATATTTTACAGCGATGATCTGATGCTTGACAATCTCGACCTTTTAGGTAACTATTTTTCGTTTGATAATTATATATAGTTAATAACTATTCAGCCTTGTGTGAAATGTTAATGTTTAATATTATCACCTTGCACAATTGCACATTACTGGAAACGTATCGAAGTAGCTACCACACAAATGTAAATGTAAAAAGATAACATGTAAGTACAGCTGCATCAGTACTGGAGAAATCATTTGAACACCACAATGTCATTTGTTTAAATGAAGTGTGTCTTTACACAGAGTCCAGAACTTGACACAAATACACACGCAGCGCAAGCATAATTCAAACTGTGCTCACCCTGTGGAAATGATAATATATTCACAACGGCTGTTAACAACATTGTGAAATTGTGTTTATTATCGTCCAGGGTACGCATATTCGGAGACCTTGTGCAAACAATCTGCATTTGCAAACGGGTACCACACGTCTGTGATTGAGCTAGCATCGAGCATGTCCAGAACATTGGCTCACGAACTCGGACACGGGTACGCTTAGAAATCAATAGTAGTTTACATAATTTTATTCTCATCTTATTCAATATTAGTGATTTAAATACAATAAAAATCATTATTATTATTATTATTTAGTATCATCATCATCATCATCATCATCATTTTTATTGTTATGATTATTATTACTTTTATTATTATTTATTTATTTACTTATGGTGTTAAGTTTCTCTTTTTCAACATATTAGGAATGCTCCACGACCAGGAGGTAGGATGCAGATCACAGATCATACTTGATGTCTGCAGATTCCATCGGTCACCTATCGGATACAGTCGGATATTCGAAAACATTTTCTGCGTGTTCATCAATGAGTTTACTGAAGTACACACATCGGTAAGTATAACACATAGTAATATTGCGTATATTGCATCTGTACACATCGTGTCGTATCACATCGTTATTATATTATACTCAGTGAAATTTCGCTTTGTTTTACCTAATCTTCATCTAAATTAATTGTAGAATATCTGGCGGTGACTTTCGACCTAGTTGCTCTTTGCCAACATACCTTCATGAGGATTTATTGACGGGCCAACCGACAACGGGGAGACATTGCACACAAGCATACGGTTCAGAGGTCAACATTTGTACATTGGTGAGTATAAACGCTGCTGATTACAAACGTGATATATCCGATGCTTTGGTCCATGTTCATACTTCATTAATATGTACATATCCTTTCTGCAAGAAATACTTTTACCTTGAAAATTCATGAACGTTTGTGTAATATCTATATTTATAGATTTACCAAACTTTACCTTGTCATTTTATAAGTTTGGCTGAGGCGATCAGAATATGCACTGTAGCTGTGTAAAAACGTACATTATGCGAGAAGTATGTTTTATAATGAACAGTTTTCTGTTGTATCGAAATAAGAACCTAACAAACAGTATTGCGTATATATTATATTGTAAGGCGTGTTACATTTTTTTGCTTACAGGACGCGGGTCAAACCAATGCTTTAGTTACAGCTGTTTTTGAGCCGGCAAATGTTGCCCCACACAGAAAATGGCACAAACGCAATGCCCATGCACGACGACAAAGTATTGCAGATCGATTTACTGAAAAACTCGCGTATGCTGTGCGCAGAATTGCCTGCTTAAAGGGGGTCTTTGGGGACCTGATTGTATTTTACGGCCACCTCAGTCTACGACTCAAACAACGACTCAGACTACGACTCAAACTCAAACACCGTCTTCAACTCCCACAACCATAACTCCAACATTAAGTGCAACTACAACTCTAGCAACAATGTCAACTCAAACAATCACTCCTACTCAAACAACGACTCGGACAACGAATCAAACTCAAACACCGTCTTCAACTCCCACAACCATAACTCCAACTATAAGTGCAACTACAACTCTAGCAACAATGTCAACCCAAACAATCACTCCTACTCAAACAACGACTCAGACAACGACTCAAACTCAAACACCGTCTTCAACTCCCACAACCATAACTCCAACTATAAGTGCATATACAACTCTAGCAACAATGTCAATCCAATCAATCACTCCTACTCAAACAACGACTCAGACAACGACTCAAACTCAAACACCGTCTTCAACTCCCACAACCATAACTCCAACTATAAGTGCAACTACAACTCTAGCAACAATTTCAACCCAAACAATCACTCCTACTCAAACAACGACTCAGACTACGACTCAAACTCAAATACCGTCTTCAACTCCCACAACCATAACTCCAACTATAAGTGCAACTACAACTCTAGCAACAATTTCAACCCAAACAATCACTCCTACTCAAACAACGACTCGGACAACGACTCAAACTCAAACGCCGTCTTCAACTCCCACAACCATAATTCCAACAATAAATGCAACTACAACTCTAACAACAATTTCTACGCTGTCTGCAACACCAAGTCTAACCTTAACACCCACTCTTACATCGACAACAACTCTAGCAACAATGTCAACCCATACAATCACTCCTACGCAAACTTCGACTCCGTCTTCATCATCATCAGTTCTTCCCCCGACTACACCTTGCTCGTGCACAAGTACAGCATGTTGCCGTCAAAGGTTTCGAGCCACTCTCATATGCTGTTCCGGATGCCGTCTTCGACTGAGTATTTTCGGACCTGACTGTATTATGGCATAATTAAACTTCGCAACCACAAACGTATCATATTTGCTTATCAATTCAGTGTATTTGCTTCTTTATGTGCGTATACACATGTTATCATACGATTTGGTCAAGAAAATGGAATGCATTATTGGTATCACACTTGGTTATTTATTTGCTTGTTCATATGCGTATACATACGATATCATACGATTTTTTTTAAAGGAAATCGAATGCATTATTGTTATCATACTTGCTTATTAATTAAGTTCATTTGCTTGTTCATGTGGGTATACATATGATATTATACGATTTGGTCAAGAAAATCGATTTTTGTTATCATATGTGCTTATTAATGCAGTGTATTTGCTTTTTATGTGCGTATACATATGTTATCATACGATTTGGTCAAGAAACTCGAATGCATTTTTGTATCATACCTGCTTATTAATTCAGTTTATTTGCTTGTTCATGTGCGTATACATATGATATCATACGATTTTTTTCAAGGAAATCGAATGCATTATTGTTATCATACTTGCTTATTAATTCAGTGCATTTGCTTGTTCATGTGCGTATACATTTGATATCATGCGCTATGGTCAAGAAAATTGATTAGTTAACCGTATACTATCAACTAAAACAATACTTAACGTTCCACTATGGACATTTTCATTTCCCTCACAGATCACTTACACGTATGTGCTGATGTTTCACTTAATACAAAGTATGCTTGAAATATATACCCTGAGCAGTATACACTTGTTGTTTTGATTGTTTCTCTTTGATCAGATATCGAGCAAATCGTTTCATGGATGATTATGTTTTACAGCGCGTATGGTACAACCAACAAATAATCATTTTAAAAAAAAAACTGTTATTAAATGAGTTACATTTATAAATGATATGTTTCGCGAAACCCTAAATTACATATGCATAATCCCAAAACTCCCAAAGTGTCATAGTTTTCCTTTCCATTTCTCTAAAACATTAAAATATTGCAGCTACAACAACTAATATTGCGAACTAAAAGGAACGTCGGATAAAACAGTTCATTGTATAATATAGTATGCTTGTGGCGTCTTTGTTGTTAACATATAATACATACAAAACCGGGTAGGGCCACATCAACCAAACATCACTCCTGACAGATCTATACCGAAACGATCGCATTTTCAGACATAACTGCACTTCCTGAAAATTAAGTGTTTTATGGGTATTGAATGTAATTTAGCATTCCTTAGAATTACTAGTTATTGGCATACAGAACACAGACCATTCAGCCTTACTCATGTGTGTTATACAGATACTTCATTAGCATTTGGGGACAGTCAAATTGTTTTCCTGAAGTAGAGGGGGCAACTTTTGAACTGTTGCCCCGACGCCGTTAGGCCAAGGGCAAAAGTTAAAAATGTTGCCCCCGATACTGAATGTAAAAAACGAATGTTCCCATATGACTATGAAATATCTGTGTTATTACTTACTTCCAGTTTTTAATAAAAGACAACATTTAATTGTTTTATTTTCCATGAAAACTAACATAACGATAGTTATGACTTATAATTATGTACAAAACAGAACAATCATTAACCTGGGTCCTGTTTGTAACAGTCAGTAGCAATCAGTGTTTCCCTGTTTGTAACAGTCAGTAGCAATCAGTGTTTCCCTGTTTGTAACAGTCAGTAGCAATCAGTGTTTCCCTGTTTGTAACAGTCAGTAGCAATCAGTGTTTCCCTGTTTGTAACAGTCAGTAGCAATCAGTGTTTCCCTGTTGGTAACAGTCAGTAGCAATCAGTGTTTCCCTGTTTGTAACAGTCAGTAGCAATCAGTGTTTCCCTGTTTGTAACAGTCAGTAGCAATCAGTGTTTCCCTGTTTGTAACAGTCAGTAGCAATCAGTGTTTCCCTGTTTGTAACAGTCAGTAGCAATCAGTGTTTCCCTGTTGGTAACAGTCAGTAGCAATCAGTGTTTCCCTGTTTGTAACAGTCAGTAGCAATCAGTGTTTCCCTGTTTGTAACAGTCAGTAGCAATCAGTGTTTCCCTGTTTGTAACAGTCAGTAGCAATCAGTGTTTCCCTGTTTGTAACAGTCAGTAGCAATCAGTGTTTCCCTGTTTGTAACAGTCAGTAGCAATCAGTGTTTCCCTGTTGGTAACAGTCAGTAGCAATCAGTGTTTCCCTGTTTGTAACAGTCAGTAGCAATCAGTGTTTCCCTGTTTGTAACAGTCAGTAGCAATCAGTGTTTCCCTGTTGGTAACAGTCAGTAGCAATCAGTGTTTCCCTGTTTGTAACAGTCAGTAGCAATCAGTGTTTCCCTGTTTGTAACAGTCAGCAGCAATCAGTGTTTCCCTGTTTGTAACAGTCAGCAGCAATCAGTGTTTCCCTGTTTGTAACAGTCAGTAGCAATCAGTGTTTCCCTGTTTGTAACAGTCAGTAGCAATCAGTGTTTCCCTGTTTGTAACAGTCAGTAGCAATCAGTGTTTCCCTGTTTGTAACAGTCAGTAGCAATCAGTGTTTCCCTGTTTGTAACAGTCAGTAGCAATCAGTGTTTCCATAAAGTTACATTGCGCAAAGTATACATTAGATAGTTTGGTCGAAAAAATATGCGTTATAACTTACACAATAATTTAACTTTGTTATAATGTCGTATATACTAATTAATAAAAGGCCACGTTTGAAGCCAAGTTTGAAGATGAATAATATCTCACAAGCTGGTCTTGACAGTCGTCTGGATCTCCATGTAAAACGAGGTCAACTACCACCTAATACCAATATCGAAAGAAATGCGTATAATTATCAGTTCGAGTTTGTTTCTGTAAAAAACAACGACATTAAGAGTTAGAAATTGAACTTATTTCAAACAAATGTTTCCTTTTTTAGCACAACAAAATGCACTCTTCGCTTGCTATAAGTTCCGTTTTTAAGCCAACAGTCTTTTTACGCTGTCAGCGTTTTGATTTTAGTTAGCCGATGAAATGTTCGGATCTATTCAGTCGAGACTACTCGCGGAAAATTTTCACAGAATTTGTTTGCATATTGAGAAGGTCAAAAGTGGGATAAGACAGCTACTAGTTGCCGACAAATAACGTGTTCTATTTAGTAAACTAAAAAATATGTGCGCAGTATGTAGAATCGGGACGCAGGATGCGACCATCCTTTATTTATAACAACGAATATACAATGTACGAATATATAATATAACACATAGGGAGATTTTAAAAGATTCGACTTGCTACAGTTTAGAGGGGTACCTGACTTGTTACTGGATATTTATAAAACGTCGAAGTTGACAAATAATGCTGCAGATTGTCTGTATCAACTTCAAAATAATACAAATATAATTATATATTTAATATAATACTGTCAACTGTAGTTGCTATTCTATGTTTATTTCCTAACTGTAGCTATTTCCTAACTGTCATCGTCGAATAACCACGTGTGATATGCCGTTACACTTTATAATTTAGTATACGTAATGATTCAACCCTGGGTTACAGAGGATGCCTAACTGTAGGCATTCCATGTTTATTTCCTAACTGTATCTATTCCATGTTTTTTTTTCCTAACTGTAGCAATTCCATGTTTATTTTCTAACTGTATCTAGTCCATGTTTATTTCCAAACAG
The DNA here is from genome assembly GCA_027627225.1 of Congeria kusceri. NCBI lineage: Eukaryota > Metazoa > Mollusca > Bivalvia > Myida > Dreissenidae > Congeria > Congeria kusceri. Next base: position 52,791,772 of record CM051027.1, on the reverse strand, counting down.
TAGCTAGTCCATGTTTATTTCCTAACTTTAGCAATTCCATGTTTATTTACTAACTGTAGATATTCCATGTTTATTTCCTAACTGTATTGCTAGTTTGAATGAAAGTTCCGCTTTGATTAATACCAAGTAAGATTCCAATTAACAGTCATTTGTAATAGAACAGAACAGTTAAAGAAATGTGGAGTGTCGTGGGAAAACCGGGCTTAATGCATGTGCGTACAGTGTCATCCAAGATAAGCCTGTGCAGTCCGCACAGACTAATCCGGGACGACACTTTCCGCTTTTAAGGTATTTTCTGGTTCAAGGAAGTCTCTTCTACACATAAATCCAATTTTGGTGGAAAGTGTCGTCCCGGATTAGCCTGTGCGGACTGCACAGGCTAATCCGGGACGACACTTTACGCACATGCATTAAGCCCGGTTTTCCCACGACAAGCCACAAATATTATTACATCTCGAGTCTGAGAATAGATAGATGAATACGGGTCCAGGACCTATTTTTATATACATTTTAAAATAACTTTGGAATAGAATGTGTCGTGGGGTTCACATCCTATACTACTTCTCTAGTATTCATAATAGTGTTCCTATGCTAATTTTAGGGTAGAGCTACTCTCTTTAAATGTTAAAACACAGGGTTAAATATCTTTAAATAAAACTGTATGTATGTATACTCAAACAATCTATTTGTAATGTTCATGCAATATATGAAATTGCCACGTGCAGCCTGGTCTACCACTACTATTCAACTGAGATAAAATTTGGCAATATTAATAAAACTATTAACAAAACTCAACATTTACCTGATTTATCTAATGTAACTTATGCGTTGGTGCTTTTATGTACCTGAAACTTCACAGTCTAGTGGATTTGTATTGAGTTAAAACATTGTAATGATCTTCAACAATTCAATAAATAAACCTTAAAATCAAATGGTTTTTGAAACTTTATTAAAATCAAACAGTTTTTAGACTGTTGGCGCAAGCCAACAGGATTTAGTAGGTGTTTTCAGAAATCGGTCTTAATGGAACTACTTCTTTACTTTGCAGGCTACGAGTCAGTAAATCGATAAATTACTGCGCTTCACTTCCAGTGAGGCTTCCTGTTATCGATGCTACTTTCTATGAAAAGATGACAAGAAATAGATCCGACTTAAAACACTAATAAACAATAATAATAATCCATTTAGTCCACATCTACAAGTGAATTCATGTTATGTCTGTTCACATAGGTATGGACGCGTATCAGTTTGTGCTGTTGACCGGTTAACTGCGTATTACATCATATTGCGTAAGTTTAACAACAGTACGTGTATTGAGTCAGTACATATAGCGGAGCGATTGTAACTATTGTTTTTGACGTATGCATAAGAATTATGGAAAAGCACTGTACTTCTGAAGAGAGTTTTGAATGTATCTTACTAATGTAACTTATTTGTACTTAAATTGGTATTTACCGAGCATAGCGCTTGTAATAAAAGCACTGAGCATTGATTTGAACTTATACGGTTCATCGACAATTTTTAGCCGTTGTAGATTGAATTGCATGCATACAACTCTGTTTGCTTTTAGAATAGTTTGCACAAAAAATATGTGCCTCCCACGAATTCCAAAAAAAATAATGAGGAGAATGTCGTAGATAAATAGCATTGAATTAGACGCGCGCTATATAAGGTATAATTTGCAAAAGACAGTGGGATGGATCTCCATCTTAAATTAGGTCAAATACCACTGAGCTTATTTTAATTAGACTGTATACTTATGAGTTTCGAAATTTGTTTTGTACAAGTAATATAACAGACAGGTGACTTACTCCAATTAATGTTCCAATAATATGATAAAATAATATCATAATTCATTTTGCTTTTAGTTTATTTTCTCGCCAACGGTCTTTCTACGTCGTCAGCGTTTTGATTTAAAAATGTATAAATCGCCATTACACATAAGATACGTATTCATGCCACATAACTTGTGTGGGAATTGGTCATGAAATAATTTCTATGGGCATTCTTCCCTACCTCTGATTCAAGTAGGGCAGTTGTCAGTTACTGGCATAAGTTTTTGGTGTTGGTAAATCGCTTAGATCGACTATGCTTGCCAAGGCAAAGTGTGAGTAGGTTAACAGACCGCCGTTATATGACTGAATACTTTTAAAAACGGCGACAAATCCAAACAAACAAATGTTTGATTGTATGCTTTCCAGTGATTTATAGAGAAATATCAGTGAAATAAAATTGGTAAATCACTGTTTTAAAACAGTGAAAATAAAATAGGTAATTCACTGTTCTAAAACAGTGAAAATAAAATTGGTAATTCACTGTTTTAAAACAGTGAAAATTACCGCTTTAAGATTGGAACTTTTTCACCGGGAAGTCGGAAAATACAAAATAACAATTTTTTAAGAATAAAATAAAAAATAAAACTGTGTTGGTTTTGGTAGAATATTGATTTTTGATTCACAGTGATTATAGAAAATGTATATCTTAACTAATGGCTGCGCCACTCGTGAAAATATAAATTTCTATGATCACTCGTAAATTAAAATCGATATTCTACCGAAACCAACACATATCCTCTATTCATTCAAACAATTTACCGTCGTTAGCCTCATTTTTCCAGATATGGATTCTCTTCATGTTAGAGTCCCCCTACCACACAGCCTCGCTTCAGAAAATGAACCACACCTTCAACTGGACCGCCACCTACCGACATGATTCGGATATCGTCGCGCCCTACGAGAAATTCGTCCTCTTCAACGATAATGTCAAAACACTTCCGCAAAACAAAAGCAACGCGGCGGGAAAAACGAAGAAAGTCGCTTGGTTTGTTTCTCGGTGCATGGCGAGAAATGGTCGGCTGGATTATGCCATGAAATTGTCAAAATTCATAGACGTAGATATTTATGGTTCTTGTGGGAAACTGCAATGCCCCCGGGGAGAGAGTCGTTGTTTCGATATGCTCAATAAGGATTACAAATTCTACCTGGCGTTTGAAAACTCCAACTGTGTCGATTACATCACGGAGAAATTTTTCGTTACTGGCTTACAGTAAGTATCCGCACCTGTTAAGCAGGAATTGTAGAAGCAGTTAAATTATACATGTACCTCGATTTCATAAGTTTATTGCGTACAAAAGCAATAACATCGTTTAAATTCATAACCAGATATCCAAATAAGTACTGAACTGATACATGTGATAGCCTATGGTCAGCGGAATTCGATTCAGGTAAGTAATATCAGAAGTGCAACAAATACATAGCAGACACTTAGATATTCTAACAATGGAGTTCGTGCTTAAAAAACAAACCGTCATTCCTATATGACTGCATAAATAAGCGAATTTTAGATCACATTAAAAAACATGCTAAGTTATTACTGGAGATAATACTACGTCTGGTATCAATATCATTATCCAATACATGTATAGGCCTAAGGCCATACAAATTTGATTCTATGTTTGGCGTCCCCATGATTTTTTGAAAGGTACCAACCAGTCGATAAAAAAAACACATTTTTCTGTCACAACTTAGTCATGGCAGTGGTACAAGCTAAAGCAAATGTTTACCTGCAAAACTGTTATATATCATTTTCATATTGGGAACCTACTTTAACACAGTATTTTAACTGTGTAAATTGACTAATTGCATACTGTTTTTACAAATATTGGTAAAAACACCTAAAAGTCTTTTATTTTTCAAATTTTAATATGCTTTCCAACTCGATTTTTCGCAATGTCAATTTTTTTTTTCGTTCAGGCATCCAAAAACCTTCCAGCCAGAGAACGCTAAACATAGAATCAAATTGGTATGGCCTAAATGTGAGTCTACAAACACGGATATTTTGTACAACCACCATTTTATTGATAAAATGGCGTTTTATTAGTCGAACTGTTAAATTTGCTTAAAGACGTTCGCAAAAAAGAGAAAATAATTGGGTTAATTTCTCCTTTTGCTTCATTTTTTCTTTATTGTATATAGGTTACAATATACTAAATTCATCTTTAATGTCCATTGAAAATAAATATGTTTAATAGTAAAAGTTCATAAAGCATATATAATAATCAAAAACACACGATGCAATGTATTTCCAAACAAATTTAGTTCAGAAATGATCCATTAAATATCTTCATTCTATTGCTACGTTGTTTATGTATGTTAAAACGAAACAGGAAAAAGGCTACACAGGTACCCTATATGAAATCCAATATTCCCCAAACAAGTTCGGTGAGCCATTCTTTTTATTAATGTTTTGGTGTAAATATACATCGGTGCATGTCTGTGCGAAATTTTAAGAAAATCTGTCGTTTGGAACAAAATGTGCATTTGATAAAAATGAAGTTTCAGAAAGCATTATTATTTCCCATTTGACACACTTAAATGTCCAGTCATATTCATTATTTAAGCAGTAAATGTAGGTAAAACGTTTTTATTATCAACATACACATGTATATTGCCAAACAAAGCATGTACAAGCATATCAGTTGAAAGATCCATAACCTTGTTTGAAAAATAACTATCCTATATACTTAAAACATTGATAAAAATCCAAACTGAAAAAGGGGCTTCGACAGGTACCGTTTTCAAAACCCAATATTTCCGGAACAAGGCCGTTGACCCCTATTTTTTAAGACTGTTTTAGTTTCATTATACAATGACGCATGCATGTGGGATATTTTAACAAAATCTGTCGTTTGGAACAAAAGATATTCTTTTCTTTGATAAATTATTGATGTTTTCACAGGCAAATTTAATGCAAAATTCACCTCGTTAAGCGTCCATTACAAGTCATTTGGTAAATGATAACTGTAGATAAAGCGCGTTTTATCATTAAACTGCACTTGTATATTACCAAACGAAACATTAAAAAAAAAGATGCATTTAAAAATCTCAATCTTTGTTTAAATATAAGCGTTTTATATAATTCAACATTCTAAGTAACACAAACTGACAAAAGGCTTCGACAGGTACCGTTTTCAAAATTCAATATTTCCGGAAAAAGGCCGGTGACCCCAATTTTTTAAGACTCTTTTAGTTTTAGGATCCATTGATGCATGTTTGTGCCAAGTTTTAAGAAAATCTGTCGTTGGAAAAAATTGAATGAAATTGTTGCGAACGTCTTTAATCTTGAGACGCGTATCTCAATACCATATTTTTACATTTTTTTAAAATAGACATGACGTCATTCCCATTGTAATGGGGGCATCCCCAGAGGATTACGCACGCGCAGCTCCGCACCACTCCTTCATCCACGTGGACGATTTCGACTCGCCCGAGCAGCTCGCGGAATACCTTCACACTCTGGACAAAAACGACCATCTCTACAATAAATACTTCCAGTGGAAAGGTACTGGGAGATTCATCAATACGTACTTCTGGTGCCGCGTCTGCGCGTTGCTACACGACGAGTCACGTGGTCACCACGTGTACGAAGACCTTGAAACGTGGTGGCGAGGCCCGAATGTGTGCATTGGCCGACAGAGGTGGAAAGACGTGAAGAAACCGAAAATCTTTTGAGGGCAAAATGTTGGCAATTGGAATTGTTGGCATAAGTAGCACTGATCTCGACTGTAAATGTTGTTATCGATGTATATTACATACAGGTATCAAGTACGTGGGCGCATTTTCAACACATGTATCAAGTCCAGGGATGTATTTTAAGTACAGGGGTATATTTTAATTGATTTAAGAAACACTTAAGATGCTGAAAACTGAGCATCGTGCGCAGTGGCGTAGCTATGCCATTTTCGTGTTGCAGGCCCGGGCATAATGTCAAGATACGAAGTAAGAAGTTTGTCAAAGACATTTATGCTTTAACATTTATAAATTTACATGACTATATGAATTATAGATTTAAAACAACACGTTCTTGCTGTTACCTTCATCAAATTTATTTACTTTACAGGTCCTTCAAACAAAATAGTTATAAACAAATATACATGTAGTGCGTATAACATGGGCTTTAACTATATGCCTTCACGTCCGTTGCTGAAAGTGGTTCACTGCAAGATAGTTTAATTTTCAATTTTATCTCTCATCACTTTTAATATAACTCCATTTTACAACTTACGACGGTCGCAAATGTATTAATGACTTTTTCAATGTCAATAGCTTTCTCCCTATGTATGTGCATCATTGCAAGGCTGGAAAGCCTGTCTGTACATGGTGGATCGCAGGTACGTTTTCAGCCTCTTCATGCAGCGGAACGACCGCTCGTCCGTTTGCGTTGTTTGATCTGCCTGTCCACTATTAAATGTTATAATTTTAAGAAACATCTTTAAACGTGTGAAATTTATAGCTAACTACATTCAAATACACGCACATTCACAACAATAATTATAGTTATTAGTTATTTGCCGAAGAGTAAATGTCTCCTTTTCAAGTAAATGTCATTAAATAACTTACACATGCTTATCGGTTGTATTTTTAAATGCATTATTCACTGTTTTTTTTCTCCATTAATACGAACGATCGGACGAACAGAAGAACATGTCTTTTACATCAACTATTATGAAAGATGCTCTTATGATTGCGTTGCAAACAATAAGGCAAGTGATTCCAACATTGTGTCACTTACGTTTCGCTGACATGTGTTGCCTGGAAAGTATTAAATCGCGCGGAAATGGTCCCAACGCACCCGCGGAAATGGTCCCAACGCACCCGCGGAAATGGTCCCAACGCACCCGCGGAAATGGTCCCAACGCACCCGTTTGCCTTATTACGTATTAAATATCTTTCTTATAAATGTATAAAACGAAATGAAATTTGGTTTAATTGCTAATGTAACATTGAACAAAATGTTTGTCAATTTAGATCTTTGGAAACTAAACTATCTATTGGAACAATTCTGTTTAATGTCGAAAGTAGTCATTGATTACAAATTAATTTCAACTTTTAATCGCATATATTTAGTATACATGTCTTTATTGTGGTATTTCCTGTGCCAAATCTTTATTGCTGTTGACATCTTTATATATATGATCTGAAATATTTAGAAACCAAAACAATAATATAGCATCCCCGAACAAAGGTATATACAGTAAACCCATTTTCTATATTTTATCATTTTCACTGAACCTTGGCGCAGGTACTGCGGGTGTGGATTTCTTCGCTTGAGAATTGTTAGCGAGCTAGAACGGATATGTTTTACTAAGTACTTTTTGGTATTTTACGAATATGAGCGAGTGAAGCGAGCGAAAAAAATTAGCATATTGACCCACTTTGTACCGTTTTGCGATCCCAAGAAAGCTAAAATATTCAGATACTTACTTTAATAATCCGCTTAAGTCTATTCCTATTTGTGTGAAAAGGCACATTTCGTAAATGAAAATGTTTTATATTTAGATCGTCTTATAATCGTTCTCTTAATCAGGAATTAAAACGTTCTACCCTTAACCCCCCCCCCCCCGAAGCATTCGATTTTTTTTGCATTTTTAGGCCATTAATTTTTTTCACATTTGAGAAAAAGTTGTAGGCCAGGGCCTACATGTAGCTACGCCACTGAGTCCGTGCGACCCCAGCCCTCCTTCAAAAGGTTCATACAGACCAATTCCTAACAGATTCAGCAAATGTAGCATCGCTTGTGTACAATATATGTAACTAAAATTTCACAAAAGGAGGTACGGTGGTATGAAGTAGACTCCTCTGACGGCAGGCTGCGTACGGCGTGTGCAAAGAAGGGAACGCACGTTTAAGGAAGGAGAAAGCTGCATTTCATAACCTGCATGATCAGTTTAAATTTTGGGAGATTTTCATGACCTGCCATTTAATAAAGGATCTGTTAGGAACCAGTTAATACATGAAATTGCTCCTTAAACTCATGACTAACGTAATAAAATCATTGAACTTCTTTTGAAAAAGACCATACATATCCATGATCTATACTGTTAGGCGTAAAAAGTTGGTTTTCGCTTACCCGACCTATTTTTTTTCCGCCGACCCTAAGTGTTTTTGCCAATTGATATTATCTTTTCTCATTTTTCGGTAAAAGAGGAGTTTTCGTTTAAAAAAGTAATATACGGTTTTTCGGTAATTAGCAAAAATTTCGAACTAGAATTGTCACATGAGTGACGGATATATCCCCACGATATAGCCTCGTCACAAAACTATGGCATCCATTCGCAAGAAATGGACACAGAGAGAATGCTTTAATTTGTGAATGTTCAACAGTGTATTTGGAAAAAATTAATTTGAATCGGAACCATAAATCTGTCAAGATTTAGTGGCTTGTAACCAAAGTTTAATTTGATCTGTATTTTATTATGTAACACCTATGTACCAAAAATAATTTAAATATGTGAAGCCTTTCATGAGTTATTGTCTGGAAACCATGTTTTTCGAGAATTTCAGTCCAAAAGGGGCCATTACTGTGTCAACATTAAGTGGTTTGTAACCAAAGTCGAACTTGACCTGTATTTTATGATGCTACACATGTGTACCAATAATTATTTAAATATGTCAAGCCATTGTTAAGTTATCGTCAGGAAACCATGTTTTTAGGGAATTTAAGTAAATAAAAGGGCCATTACCCTGTAAAAATTTGGTGGTTTGTAACTAACGTCGAACTTGGCCCGTATTTTATGATGCTTCACATGTATACCAAGAATTATTTGAATTTGTCAAGCCATTCTTGAGTTATCGTCCGGAAACCATGTTTTTAAGGAAATTAAGTCAAAAAGGGCCCATAACTCTGTCAAAATTTAGTGGTTTGTATCCAACGTCGAAATTGACCTGTATTCTATGATGTTACACATGTGTACCAAAATTATTTGAATATCTCGAGCCTTTCTTGTGTGATATACCCTAAACTTTTGTGGGGGTATAACACGTCTGCGCTCTTGTTAATGACATACCGTAATGCACAGCTTCTTTGATTGGAGGCGTTTAAACATTTTACATGCATGCAATCCAATATACTTTAACTGTGTGGTGAAATAGCCACGAAGATAAAAAGTTAAAGAAAAAGTTATTTTTTACCTCCCCCCCAGATGTTTTGGAGACGTAAGCGGAAACCATTTTTTGGCCTTATGTGTGAGCTGTTGATAATGACTATAGATATCCATCATATAGTGCTGTGTGTGCTTTTGAAAAGCGTGCTGCCGACAGCCAAGTATTAAACATGATGCCACGTATAACATACTGCATAGCGCCCGCATGGTAGAGGTGAAAACAGATGAACAGTAGCACTGAATTCTAGTATATTTTTTTCATTCACATATCATAAACATGTACCATGCATGGCATAATTTTGATCAAACAACATTGCACGTGTTATAACAACAGCTGGTCAAACAAATATGAACACAATGTGCCAAACATGTACAATTCATGGCATAATTTTAATCAAACAACATTGCACGTGTTATAACAACAGCTGGTCAAACAAATATGAACACAATGTGCCAAACATGTACAATTCATGGCATAATTTTAATCAAACAACATTGCACGTGTTATAACAACAGCTGGTCAAACAAATATGAACACAATGTGCCAAACATGTACAATTCATGGCATAATTTTAATCAAACAATATTGCACGTGTTATAACAACAGCTGGTCAAACAAATATGGACACAATGTGCCACTCAGTCATTTACTCAGTGTAGAAACGACAAACAAACAATTTTCTTGATAGTAAAATTGGGAAAAATCGGTTTAAAATTTTACATTTCATTTTTTTGTACACAGTGGCATTGTTAATTTTGTTTTGCATGTATTGTTCTGATTTTCCATTTGTTTTCTTCTTTTAATAAGAGTACGTTATTGGTTTAGTAGTCTTTAATCTACAACAATAGCAAACCATCAGGCCAGAAGAAAATAAGAGGCATGTTGTGGAAAAACCTTGCTAAATGCAAGTGCTTAGTGTCGTCCGGCTAATCGGGACGGCACATTCTGCTTTTATGGGACGGCACTTTCCGCTTTTATGGTATTTTCTGTTTCAAAGAAATCTCTTCCAGACATAAATCCACTGTAGGCAGAAAGTGCAGTCCCGGATCAGCCTGTGTGGACTGTTGATCCGGGAAGACACTACGCACTTGCATTAAGCCTGGTTTTCCCACGAAGTGCCTTTTAATGTATTTGACTACAAGCACCTTAACGTAGAGGTCTATATATTGTAAACAAGAGGGCCACGATGGCCCTAGGTCGCTCACCTGAGTTTCAGGCATCCCAGTTTTGACCCCAGGGGCATCATTTGAACAATCTTTGTAGAAGACTGGTATGCAATGTTACATACCAATATGAAACCTCTGGGCCTTGCGGTTTCAGAAGAGAAGATTCTTGAATTAATGTTGCTATTTAAGTCTATACAAAAAATGTAATCCACAGGGCGTGGCCAGTTTTGGCCCCAGGGCATCATTTGAACAATCTTTGTAGAGGACACCTATACAATGTTACCAACCAAATACCAAACCTCTGGGCCTTGCGGTTTCAGAGAAGAAGAGTTTCAAAGTCATTTAGCTATTTTAGTCTATATAAACCATGTGACCACCGGGGCGTTGCCAGTTTAAATCCCAGGGGCATCATTTGAACAATCTTTGTTGAGGACCACTATGCAATGTTACATAACAAATATGAAACCTCTGGGCCATGCGGTTTCAGAGGAGATTTTTAAAGTCATTTTGCTATTTAAGTCTATATAAACAATGGGACCCAGGTACGTGGCCAGTTTTGATCCCAGGGGCATCATTTGAACAATCTTTGTAGAGGACCACTAGAGGATGCCACATACCAAATATGAAACCACTGGGCCTTGCGGTTTCAGAGGAGATTTTTGAAGTAATTTTGCTATTTAGGTCTATATAAACAATGTGACCCCCGGGGCGTGGCCAGTTTTGACCCCAGGGGCATCATTTGAACAATCTTTATAGAGGACCACAATACAATGTTACCAACCAAATACCAAACCTCTAGGCCTTGCGGTTTCAGAGAAGATTTTAAAAGTCATCTAGCTATATAAGTCTATATAAACCAGATGACCCCAAGGCGTGGCCAGTTTTGACCCCAGGGGCATCATTTGAACAATCTTTGTAGAGGACCCCTATGCAATGTTACATACCAAATATGAAACCTCTGGACCCTGCGGTTTCAGGAAAAGATTTTGAAAGTCATTTTGCTATGTAAGTCTATATAAACCATGTGGCCCCAGGGGCGTGGCAAGTTTTGACCCCAGGGGCATCATTTAAACAATCTCTGTAGAGGACCACTAGAGAATGCCAAATACCAAATATGAAAGCTCTCAGCCATGCAGTTTCAGAGAAGAGGATTTTTAAAGTTTTCACTTTTTAAATCTATTTTTAGCTCTGGTGACCTACATATGCAGCAGACCAAAACGATTTGAACAATTTTGAAAGAGGGTCATCCAAGGATCATTCCTATGAAGTTTGGTGAAAAACTGCCCAGCGGTTTAGGAGATATTGTTTGAATGAAAATGTTGACGCACGACGGACAAAAGGTGATCACAAAAGCTCACCATGAGCACGTTGTGCTCAGGTGAGCTAAAAAGTGAAATGCATTTCAACATTAAAGATTCCTTCAATAGTTTAAATATAAATTACATGTTTTAATTTTAACCAATATAATATATTTAATAATTGGTTATGCGCATATAAAACAATGAATACTTAAAAAAGAGAGCATCATAAATACATAAATAAACTTTTTATAAAATATATTCATCACCATAAAAATTTAGCTAATAAAAACCAACATGTACATTTGCTTGTTAAATACCTACAGCAGTTAATAGGGAATCATCAAACTATCACAGACATTATATAAGAATTTATATCAAAATAATGAAATTGTCTGTCACCACCTGGAAGAAAGGACTTCACTGGACATGTTCCCACAATATTGTTTCAGCTAATCGTCCTTCAACCAAGTGGAAAACAACAGAGTTTCTAGTCCTGTTCCGGATATAATACCTGAAATAGGTAATACAAGAGATGTTTGTAAAACATGTATGCCCCCCCCCCGACTTGCAGCCAAGTCGTCAATATGTGCAATTGTTAAGAGATTTTGTTAATATTGTATGTGCACATTAACACATGGGGAGGAAATTAAAGTTGATGCTTTAGAAAGTAAATATACAGCTGAAAGAAAGATAAAGTATAATTATGGATTTATTTTTATAAGAATACCTGTTTTCTGTTTGATTTAAACATCAAATAAGCTAAAACATCTCTAGATATCCTGCGGAAACAAAATGATATGGAGAAAACAGTTTTCAAGTTACAAGCCCCTGTGACCTTGACCTTCCACCTGTTGACCTCAAAATTGATAGGCGTCTTCCTTTCCTCCCGAGTAACAAGCATACCAACTTGGATGATCGTAGGTCAAAGCCTATTCTACATATCATGTGGAATCAAAATGGTCTACAGCGGAAACAGTTTTCATGTTACAAGCCTCTGTCACCTTGACCTTTGACCTGTTGACCTCAAAAGTGGCGTCTTCCTTTCCTCCCAAGTAACCAGTATACCAACTTAAATGATCGTAGGTCAAAGCGTTCTCTAGATATTGTGCGAAACGAATTTAATGTTACAAGCCCCTGTGACCTTGACCTTTGACCTCAAAATCAATAGGCGTCTTCCTTTCCTCCCAAGTAATCAGCATACCAACTTAAATGATCGTAGGTCAAAGCGGTCTCTAGACATCGTGCGGAAACGAAATGGTCTACGGACAGACCGACCATCCAACCAACTGACCGACCGACCGACTGACGGACCGGTGCAAAGCAATATACCCCCACGTTTTGAAGGGAGGCATAAAAATTCATTTCATTCATAAGTAACTTCATAGCCTTATTAGCAAGCTATTCTCTGTATTATACCAGATGTAGTTACGGTAATGAAAATCTTAACAGGTTAACTGCTCAAATGCTTAATGCAAAGTGTCTCCATGCAAATTCACGGTTACATGTTTCAACTGTATTTCTTTTTTAGCTCACTTGAGCACATTCCCTGAGCACAACATGCTCATAGTGAGCTTTTGTGATCATCATCCATCGTTCGTTGTCAACATTTACCTTGTGAACACTCTAGAGGCCACATTTATTGCCCAATCTTCATGAAACTTACCCAGATCATATGTTCCAATGTGGGTTCAAAAACTAGGTCAGCAGGCCAAATTAAAGAAAAAGCTTGTGAAAATCTAAAGGCCATATTTGTAGCCCAATCGTCATGAAACTTACATAGAACATTTGTTCCAATGATATCTTGGACGAGTTTGAAACTGGGTCACATGGGGTCAAAAGCTAGGTCACCAGGCTAAACTGAAGAAAAAGCTTGTGAACACACTAGAGGCAACATTTATAGCCCAATTATTATGTAACTTGCTCAGATCATTTGTCCCAATGATATCTCGGACGAGTTCGAAACTGGATCATGTGGGGTCAAAAACTCAATTGAAGAAAAAGCTTGTGAACACTCTTAGAAGTCACATTTGTTCTCAATATTCTTGAAACTTGCTCAGAACATTTGTCCCAATGATATCTCGGACTAGTTCGAAACTGGGTCATGTGGGGTCACCAGGCCAAATGGAAGAAAAAGCTTGTGAACACTCTAGAGGCCACATTTATAGTCCAATCATCAGAAAACATTGTCCCACTAATATCTTACCAAATTATCACGTGAGTGACATACGGCCATGAAGACCCAAAGCCTTATGTCCCTCTTGTTTAAATAATTAAATCAGCTAGCTTAAGAGAACTATAACAACAAAAATACATGCGTTTCTTAGGTCAATATTTCTGTATCCCTTACCGACAGTAATAAATATGGCAGTTATGTTAATGCACAGTTCACGGTCTTGGTCCGGGTATTTTGGGTCGTTGAGGAGCCAGTAGAAGATGTTCACATAGGATGCCCCACCTAGCAGTCCAACGTAGATCATCAGCGCTGGAAGACTCCACGTTGGCAGGAACTTGTACTGCAATGTTACATCCAATTGGTTAGGTCAATTATTACCAGTAATTAACTTGTACTGAAATGTTACATCCAATTGGTTAGGTCAATTATTACCAGTAATCAACTTGTACTCAATGTTACATCCAATTGGTTGGGTATGAGACTATCAACAGTATAAAATCGTATCAACTTTATAGTTAGGAGTATAAAGTCTCACTTGAAGTTGAAATATATATCTTATCAAGTTCCTACTTGGAAGTATCAAATATCATCAAATACAATGTTGGGAGTAAATATCTCATTTGGAATTGAAAGTATACAAGTAAAATCTCGTTAAGTTCATAGAAAGAAGTATAAAATCTCATCAACTTCATTTTACTTGAGTAAAACAAAAATCTCATCTACTTCAAAGTTGGGATATAAATGTGAACTATAACTTACATGCACATCTATCACCCACAGCATCATGTTGATGAACTGAAGAATGGAGATAATGTCCACTCTCTTAATCTGCACGAGTTGAACCGATGACCTGGATACAAACACGCCAGCCTAGCAGAAAAAGTAAGAATGCATCCGATTTATTTCGTTCATTTTCGAACCAAGGACCGAGATCCAAACGAGCCAGCCTAGGTGAACACAGTATAAGATAAGCAGTAGATTCAATGACCTACACGCATCTTATGAGAACAATGTAAAAACTGAATTGTTATTTATACCAAAAAAAAATCTTTTGATTACTACTACTAAAACTGAATCCATGCAGAATACCAGTACTAAAAATAATTTGACCAATACAAATGTTTTGTTGAGTTGCTTTTTAAAATAATATGGTGCAAGAATACCAGCCATTTGTTTTAACACAATACTTTTAAAAGTATTATGTGTATCCAAACAGACAGTCTTCAAAGTGCTAAATGCATATAATAAACCTGATTAAGGTAAACAAGTGATTCAGATTATAACATATTAACAATCTTTAGTATACACATAGATTTATAAATTTGTATTCATTCCCTGATGGCAACACAGCATTTCCATTTGTTAAAATTAAATTTCCGGCATTATTGAGTAGTTATCAGACAGTCCACCTGTTATTTAATGCCCCTGGCAGCATTTAAGCCAAAATGATATTTCCTAAACAAATAAATAAACTAGAAATTTGTCCCCAGACATGGATGCCCCCACCTATGCAGCCTGTTCTACATGGCCCTGCTTTGTCTATATGCATACAAAATATTTTGCAAAAGGAGAATTGTCCTCTTATATTGTACTTTCTGCTAATGAATTATCTTATTCTGTGAAGTAAGTTGATGTATCACAAATTTCCAACCAATAGTTTTAGTCCTGACAAAAACTCTTTGTAAATCTTAACATTTATACATATACTTGACCTTTGACCTGTAAGTGTGATCTTGACCTTGGACCAAGGTACCAGGTTCTTGCACGCGACACACTGCCTTATAATGCTTTTCCTTCCATGCTGGACAAAATTATGCTCCGGACATGGTCTATGGCTTATATTCTCATAAATTTACCTTTAAGTGTGACCTTGATCTTGGACCTAGGGACATGGTTCTTGTGCGCCACACACCGCCTCAACATGCTCAGCACTTCTGCCAAGTTATTTGAAACTCCTTCCCCACTGGACAAAATTATGCTCCAGACAGGGTCTATGGCTTAAATTCTTATATTTGACATTTGATCTTTAAGTGTGACCTTGACCTTGGACTTAGGGACCTGGTTCTTGCATACAACAAACCGTCTCACCATGCTCAACAATTGTGTCAAGTTATTTTAAATACCATCAATGCTGGACACTATGTTTAAAACTTGTGCCAAGTTATTTGAAAATCCTCCAATGCTGGACAAAATTATGCTCGGACAGAGTCTATGGCTTACATTCTTATATTTGACCTTTGACCATTAAGTATGACCTTGACCTTGAACTTAGAGACCTGGTTCATGCACGCGACACCATCTTATTCTGCATTTCAGCCAAGTTATTAAAAAATCCTCGAATGCTGGACAAAGTTATTGTCCGGACAAAAATATGAACATACGTACATACGTACACAAGTACATACGTACATTCCCATGGACAGGGTAAACTCTATATGCCCACCATTATTGATGGTAGGGGCATAAAAATATTACTCCAAGAATTTTGAAGAGGGACTGTACAATTTTGTATGAAAATCATAATGTAAAACCATCCATTTATTCTAAGGAGGTCAGTATATTTTGTTAATAAAATTCGAATAAGTATTGAAAATAATTTACGTTCGGAAATGCATATTAATATTGAAATTTAAAACTGAAATAGTTGTTTATTGTGCAGCAAAAAGTTATAGCACATGTGCGTGTCTGGAAGAGTCAGAGCAATTGTTAGCACATGCACAGTTTTATTTTCTAATTCAAATACATATGGAGCGCATCGTGGGAAAACCAGACTTAATGCATATGCGTCAAGTGTCGTCCCGGATCAGCCTGTGCAGTCCGCACAGGCTAATCCAGGATGGCACTTTCTGCTTTTATGGTATTTTTTGTTTTAAGGAAGTCTCTTCTAAACATAAATCCACTGTAGGCGGAACGTGCCGTCCTCGATTAGCCTGTGCTTGCTGCACAGGCTAATCCTGGACGACATGTTACACACATGCATTAAGACTGGTTTTCCCACGACGCGCCTCATATCAACAATACGTACTAATTCTACCCATGAAAACTACCTGAGAGCGTCTTAATAAGCCTCATGCTTTCGACACAACTGAGCTAAAATAAATAGGTTTAAACAAAACCGGGCTTAATGCATGTGCGTAAAGTGTCGTCCCGGATTAGCCTGTGCAGTTCGCACAGGCTAATCCAGGACGGCACTTTCCGCCTACAGTGGATTTATTTTTAGAAGAGACTTCTTAGAAACAGAAAATACCATAAAATCCAAAAGTGCCGTCCAGGTTTAGCCTGTGCGACACTTTACGCACATGGATTAAGCCCGGTTTTCCCACGACACGCTTCAATTAAACATAGCATGTCAAGTGCTGATGGTACCTGGTAGCACAAAGACAGCCCGGCATACAGCTCCGGACAGCCCACGTGGTACTCATCCTTAGGTCGGACTTTGGCTGCACACCCCTGAGCTACATACTCAAATAGGTAGACTGCACATAGCTGTAAAATAAGGGGTCTAGCTAGGTTTCTCTAGGACTTCTCCCTCAAGTCAAAAATACATACATATACAGGAAGTGACGGTTGTTTAAATATTTTAGAGATTTCAATCTTCTACCAGTATTCTTCTATGTATTTTTCTGCTATGTATAGATTTCTTTCTGCCCTTTTAACAGTTTATTACCTGATCTGGGTTTTTTTTTGTATCTTTAACATATCTATGCATTTTTTTTCTTATTTTATCGTTCATATTAATAAGGCCCAAAACTAAATTGTGTGTTTCGGGCAACCGACAAAAAAGTTACGTAGGATCCGGATTGAGATTGTTTTCAACATTTTTTTAAAGACACAATTCCGTCAAAAACCATTGAAAACAGTAGGGTCAGGCTGCCCAATACACAGAATTATTTGTTTTGGCCCAGTATGAAAACTATGTATCAATATCCTTAAATAAATAAAAACATGTAACAAATATTCGTGGATTTCATAACCAAAATACATTTTTTACAATGACAAACCAAAACAAACATATGGAGGGAATACATATGTCGGTGATTCACAACTCATTTAGGGTAGATAAATATTGATAACATGCTTACATTGAAAGACAGCCACCGCACAAGCTTGAAGCAGCGCCAGATGCGTCTCAACTTAGTTTCAAAGACTGGTTCAGCAGACGGCAAAAGCTTCAACAAACTGCCTGACAACTGGTCTTCATTTAGTGGCGGCGCCTGAGTTGCTGTACCAATCAGAAAACAGGGTCAAGGTCAGCTGTTAGCAGAGATGCACGATACACTAATACGACATACAGTGTATATAGGTATACATTGCAATATGCAACTGAATTGTATCTCAGTATGGTTTGTCAGAACAATATATTGCGAGAGGATCCAAACCAGTCAAATCCTCATATCCATGTCCAAGTAGAGTTTGTTTTTGGAAAAAAACATGTCTCTCCCCACGCACCGCCATAACTCCACCCAAAATCCACCTACCATGACACTCCGAAGATATGCACAACCACAATTGGTACTGATCAATCCTGACAGTGTGAAGTTTTGTCAAATTCCAGCCAGTGGTTACAGAAAAGTGCACATACAAGATATGTTATGTCAACAACTTGAAAGGGCCACAACTCCGCTAAACTTCTGCCGCTGACAATATGCACAACTAGACTTGGTACTGATCAATCGTGTGCTGTTTCGTAAAACTCTGACCAGGGGTAACAGAGAACAAGCGCAGACAAGGTCTGTTATGTGAAAAACTTCAAAAGAACACCAAAAATTCGCTGCCGACGACCGCTGACGATATGCACAACTCGGCTTAGTACTGATAAATCCTGTGAAGTGTCATCAAAATCCGACCAGGGGTTACAGAGAACAAGCGCAGACAAGTCCTGTTATGTGAAAACTTCAAAGGGCCATAACTCTGCAAAAATCCGCTAACGACGACATGCCAACGATATGCACAACTAGACTCAGTACTGATAAATCCTGTGAAGTTTCGTCAACATCCGACCAGAGGTTACGGAGAACAAGCGAAGACAAGGTCTGTTATGTGAAACACTTCAAGGGCCGTAAGTCCGCAAAAATTTGCAGACGACGACATGCCGACGATATGCACAACTAGACTTGGTACTGATCAATCCTGTGGAGTTTCGACAAAATCAGACCAGCGGTGAAGGAGAACAAGCACAGACAAGGTGTGTTATGTGAAAAACTTCAAAGGGTCATAACTCTGGTACTGATCAATCCTGTGCTGCTTCGTCAAACTTTGACCAGGGGTTACAGAGAACAAGCGCAGACAATGTCTGTTATGAGAAAAACTTCAAAGGGCCATAACTCTGCCAAAAATCCACCGCCTACGAAATGCCGACGATATGCACAACTAGACTTGGTACTGATCAATTCTGTGGAGTTTTGTCAAAATCGGACCAGTGGTTACGGAGAACAAAGCGCAGACAAGGTCTGTTATATGATAAACTTCAAAGGGTCATTTTTTTTCCTGTTTTCAATAAAGCCATATAAGGAAAACTACTCTTTTCCCTGGCAGCCATGTTGTTGTTTTTTAATTATAATAAATTCAATGAATTTGGCAGAGGGTCGACCAAGGAACATATCTGTTAAGTTATTCAGAAATCCAACCAGTGATTTCTGACAAGAAGATATTTAAAGTTTGCAATATGGACATACAAGGAAAAGGGCCTTTTTTTAAACAAATCAAAATAATTTTGGTAGAGGACCATTCATGTAACATTCATACTAAGTTTGGATAATCCACCAAGTGGTTTCAGAGGAGATTTTTTAAGTACATTGTTGACGACAGACGATGATGACAACGGACTACAGACAACCGCTGACCACAAAAGCTTATCCCTGAGCACTTCGTGCTCAGATGAGCTTAAAAAGAAAGACAGAAGTGAACAAACACAATATTTTATACTGGTTTACCCTGTACAGCATGGGTACCACCTAAGAATGGTTCCCGTTCTTCGTTACTCTGGGAAGCATACACCTCGTTCCTCTTCTCTGCTGGTACCCGAATCACGACAAAGTAGGCAAACAAGTAGACTGCTACTGCTGGACTTGTCAAAAGAAATGCGTACCTGTAAAATAATAGTTTGCACAGGAAATTAATACAATATAAGCAAAATGAAAAATGAAATTACACTTACAAATACGGGGCGGTATTCACAAAGCAACTTAAGTTAAATTTTATCCTCATCCTTAAATTTGGAAATTTCCTCAACTGTGTAATTCCATAAAGAAACAGTTTAGCATTAAGTAACGCTTTAAAATAGCATCATTATGAAAGTGCTATTTGAGCAATATCAACAACATATGCGTCTGTTTATTAATTAAAGAAATATAATACATTCAAATTTTGCACTTAAGTGAAAATATTTAAGAAAGTACTTAAGATGCTTTGTGAATACCAGCCATGGTTTCGATGTTTTTATGGATTCCAGTTACACACTGATGCTCCAATATACAGATCCATTAAATTTTGATATCCAACCAATCAATCATAAATAATGGAATTCATATTCAGAAAGTGTATCAGTTTGACGTCACTGGAAAACAATCAATTATAAATAAGGGCTTTTTTTCAGAAGTCGGTTACTTTGGGAAACTATTACAATAAATTTGGAAAAGGGGAACAAAAACCAGAAGTGAGGTCAAATGTGGAAAATGCATGATTTCAAAATTTGTTTGCTTGGGGATGCAGCCTTTGTAAGACCTATGCTTTATAATGGGGCCTGTGTATGTGGAACATGTGCATTAAATAGGCCACCAATTGGGTATCGCAGTGTCCCAGTTTCCGATTTGCTTGCTATAAAAAGTAGAAAAGGCCGGTATAATAAATAAATTATTTGATGGTTGAACATTTAACAATTGAAACTGATATAAAACTGTTCAGCAGATACAACAGTTTCACGCTCAGCCCCAAGTATGTGCAACAAGTGCTTTTTATGTAGGTCACCTACTGGGTAAGGTGTCGCAGTTTCTCCGTGTTCTGTCCCCCGGCTCCTACCACGCAACCGAATGTAATGTAGATCACGGATCCTAGCACGCCTGCCATGCCAGTTCCACTGGACCAAGCGTTCAATGTCTTACTGGGAAACAGCCGCAGGAAACCCAGGGCAACGCTGGAACCAATCAGAACAGAGGCCTAGTTCGAGTATAAAAATGTATAGGTGTTTACATGTTTATCTACAACTAATTTAAGCTAAACCCCATTTTTTTGACAATAAAATAAGTGTGCATGTCTATTCATGAAATGTCGTTAATAAATGAATTATCAACACAACCGATGAAGATTCTACCTCATCACCACCCGTTTTGTTTTTATTTCATTTTTAGTGTTTTTATAAAAATATATAGGCACGTGCCTAAAGGAAGCTACACTACTGCATCAGAATACAAGAATTTTTACAAATGCCAATCACTGTCAAATTAATTTATTTACTCTATGATGCTTGGGGTATAATGCAGATTATAGTTTTGAGGAACTGACCTCATGCATGAACAAACTGACATAGCATTTTCCATTTACTGATAATGCAGGCTGTCAACCAAGTTACCAAGAAAATATAGGAACAATATAGGAATATTTTCACCAAAAATATAGGATTTTTTGTCAATTTGAGAAAATATAGGAATTTTACAATAAAAATACTTCATTATAAGGATGATATGGGATCATAATCTAGCCTGATAAGTCATAAAGTTTGTGTTTTAATGAACAAATAATTTGCTATACATATTCATGGAAATCAATTTTTTTGCAACTGAAACATGTATGCCATGGCCTTAAAATAATTTGAATATTTAAGTTTGATATGAGCGAAGCAAGCGAGAAAAAAAACCCCAGGTATAGGTTTGCGATATACTGTTCACGGACCAATTTCAGACGTGTGAATGACCAAATTAATAAAAAATATAGGAATAATTTTTACAATATAGGAAAATATAGGTTTTTCAAAATATAGGATTCTTTCCAAAATATAGGAAAATATAGGAATATAGAAATTGGTTGACAGCCTGAATAATGATAACAATATAAATCTGCTCAGCCAAAAACAATTCTTACTTTTCTCCGAAAGCTGCACTGGAGCCCACAAAAACCTGAAATATTTATTGCCTTCTTGAAACATTCTTGTCATTTAGCCAGAATGATATGTACTAGAAATATGGATATACTGTGTAACATGCCCAATATTAATCATACTGGGAATTTTGAGTCACCCAATCTTGCAAACTTGGATAGAACTATGTTGCTAGTTGATTATTAGAATTAAATTCTACCACGGCACGCGGCTAGTGGTCCATAGATAAAGAAAGAAATAACTGTGGGTTATTCTGCAACAAATTATGGGCGGAGCTTAATGTTTTGAAAATAGTTCCGGAAATTCGAAGAAATTGTTCATTAAAATGCACGTGCTTAAACGCGCAATAGCAAATTGTGACAAACAAATCATTTTTGCATTATGTAGCGCAACTAAACCACATTTGTACTACATATATTATACTTAAGTTCACAAAAACGTTTACGTCTCAATGATTATCAATAAAGCTGACGTCATTTTGAATTGTTATGATTTATCGACATCATAGAACTCACGTGTGAATGCACTTCTCGGAAAATGGGCGGAGTATAGATAAATATAGTTCTCATTCATAACCTTTAAAAATACGAATTTTATATAAGATCGTGTTAGAATCGAAATAATTGACGGGTAACAGTTTGTTATTGCGTTAATAACCAACGGTATGGCGTTCCGACGCTTGTTATCACACCACTCGGGTACCGCCCTCGTGGTTTAATTCCTACGCATCGGATGTCCAAACTGTTGGTTATTACCGCCATAACCAACAGTTACCTGTCAATTATTTCTTAATTTAATCATGCTGCAAATATGTCGACCAACGTCACTCACACCAAATTAATAACTGACTTGGATGCATTCTTTAATGTCAGTACTTACAATACAGACCAAGGAGAACCAGAAACTGGGGGCAAAGGCCACTCCAAACAGTCCTGAAAGAATATCGACATATGCTTATGTAGCCAAGCTGAGATTTTACGTTTTTAATAGTTGAGTGTAACCCTCTCTTTTAGTTCATTTTATTTTCTTTGTATCACATGTTTAGGTTAGCAATCAGAAGCTGAAGTCTGAATAGGAGAAAGACGTTGCTTCTTTGCCATCGTCTTTCAAGTCATTGTCTTATGTTTACTTCACTGATATTGGTCCTGATGCAGCCGCACTACAGGACAAAGACGGAGAGACAGTGAGAGGCCTTTTTAAAAGGTATTCGATTCCCTAAATTGATGCCACATTGTACTGAGTATGGAGTGTTCAGAATAATCTTACAACTCAA
This sequence comes from Congeria kusceri, assembly GCA_027627225.1. Classification (NCBI taxonomy): domain Eukaryota; kingdom Metazoa; phylum Mollusca; class Bivalvia; order Myida; family Dreissenidae; genus Congeria; species Congeria kusceri. The sequence continues at coordinate 52,768,825 of CM051027.1, read as the reverse complement.
ATAAAAAACCTTAAGAACCTCAGATTTGTTGTTACTGTAGAGTTACACTTATAGAATATGCATATTGATCAGAAATTGTAAAACACCACTTGTAAATTCATTTCAAACCGATAGTTACTCTACAAGAATATAGATTGTTCTTTGTTCTTGAGATTAATATGATCTGTTTTGGAATACTAAATAATGTACTTTCACATGTGCATAGCTTTTTATGATCAATATAACCAGCGTTTTTCCTCACCACTTTGGGAATTGTACCGGTACCGGTCAAATTGGAAAATTAATTGGGAAAATTAGCGTCGTTTTCTGACAAATTGGGAATTTGATCACTTTCATTAAAAAAATGTCATACAAGATGTAAAAACAGTAAGTTACTTCCCCTAGCTGTTAACAGTAACCCTGGATTTTTCTCAGGGCCCCGGTCCCTACGTTGAAATTTTTTGGCAAAATGTGTCACATGACGTTATCTGGTGCGTTTTAGCTCTTAAAATTAAGGCTAACACGTTTTCAATTTTTTGTAAATGTTTAAACGAAATGAAATAAAAGAAACATCACCGTTTAAACGGAATACCCCTTTTAAAAGCAAAAGCGTCAGTGTAAAAATCAAGATTAAAATACATGTATATTATACATGCTTTGTTCTTGCAAAAACGGTGGGATAATTTCCCCGTGCATATTGTACCTTCGTGCGTCAAATGTTAAAGACCTGTATTTAGAAAGCACATGGTCGGTACACACACGCTTTCCATGCGTGGAACAGACGTCGTGGTGGACAGCAGTCTTTTGCAGAAAACACGGGTTATACATGGCATACATGCACATAAACAAGACCGCTTGTGTTTACGAAACTACAACACTGAGCAGTAACACTTACGATTTTAGATTAGCGTATTTGAGACTGATTTTTCGCAGTTTATCTTTTAAAGTTATGAAATTTATTACATAAATAAGTGTGCATATTATAAAATACTAAAGCTCATTTACTTTTCAGGTTGATAATACGCTTGACGCGCGTATAAGGTTACTTGTACTTGGATACATGCCAATTGCGCCGATTAGTCAGTCATAACGTCATTCCAAAGGGAAGATAAACTAATTGTTTCTATTGGTTCGTATCAGTTTTACTGCATGTTGAAACTCCGCCTACAGGGCGATGCTTCACGGTGATTGATTGCAGCTTAGGAACAACTGTAAATTGTTAAAATTTTCGGCAAAATGACACTTGCTTTCATCATTCACTGACTTAATAGAGGGGGTGTACATGTTTCTCAAGTGAAAAATGGCCATTGTGACGTAAGAGATAAGCTTTCACAGCAGGAATTGCTGCAGTCAACACAGCTAATTAATTGCTAAAATACACTTGCCCCGGGCGATGTTTATAAGCGCAACACTAATTTTAGGCGCCACGGATATATTCAAGTTGAAATTTATGCGTGGAAGTTTACCCTTGGGTAAAACAAAAGTAAAATACAGGAACATTGTCCATCTTTTCAGGGTCTTTTTGGATTTTTTTCTTACATTTGGAAATTTTTAACTTCAAAATTAGTAAAAATGGTCAGAAAATCGGATTGGGAATGGAACCCTTTTCCGGTATCAACTTTATATAGAGGAAAAACGCTGATATAACAGTAAACATAAAATTATAATACACACGGCGCATTGCACCTATAAGTCACCTAAACATAAATATTTATTAAATTTTTGGTATTTCAATGTATCTGCATGCTACATGATATATTATGTTTGTCTAAAAATATGTACAATATGTATTGTTCAGTTTGTATATTTATGCTTTTCATCCAGCATAATTATGTTCTGTTTACGCCCGATTAATGCATGTTAGTACATGTACCATGTGTTCATATAAAGCCAAATGCATCTTTGATAAATTGTTGATTCCTGTCAATTGAATTGAAAAGGGCATCATTTTCACACAAACCTGTTATTATAAACCCTCTGCGGTCTAACATCTAACAATATAACTTGATATGCTGCATACATCTACAATGTAACTTGATATGCTGCATACATCTACAATGTAACTTGATAAGCTGCATACAGCAACACTGCCATCTAACAAGATATGCTGCATACAGCACAACTGCCATCTCACTTGATATGCTGCATACAGCACAACTGCCATATAACTTGATATGCTGCATACATCAACAATGTAATTTGACATGCAACTTAATATGCTGCATACAGCACAATTGCCATCTAACTAGATATGCTGCATACAGCAGAATTGCCATCCAACTTGATAGGCTGCATACAGCACAATTGCCATCTAACTTGATAGGCTGCATACAGCACAATTGCCATCCAACTTGATATGCTGCATACAGCACAATTGCCATCTAACTTGATATGCTGCATACAGCACAATTGCCATCCAATTTGATATGCTGCATACAGCACAATTGCCATCTAACTTGATAGGCTGCAGACAGCAGAATTGCCATCCAACTTGATAGGCTGCATACAGCACAATTGCCATATACTTGATAGGCTGCATACAGCACAATTGCCATCTAACTTGATATGCTGCATACAGCACAATTGCCATCCAACTTGATAGGCTGCATACAGCAGAATTGCCATCTAACTTGATATGCTGCATACAGCAGAATTGCCATCTAACTAGATATGCTGCATACAGCAGAATTGCCATCTAACTAGATATGCTGCATACAGCAGAATTGCCATCTAATTTGATAGGCTGCATACAGCAGAATTGCCATCCAACTTGATAGGCTGCATACAACACAACTGCCATCCAACTTGATAGGCTGCATACAACACAATTGGCATCCAACTTGATATGCTGCATACAACACAACTGCCATCCAACTTGATATGCTGCATACAACACAACTGCCATCCAACTTGATAGGCTGCATACAGCACAATTGCCATCTACCTTGATATGCTGCATACAGCATAATTGCCATCCAACTAGATATGCTGCATACAGCATAATTGCCATCCAACATGATAGGCTGCATACAGCACAATTGCCATCCAACTTGATAGGCTGCATATAGCAGAATTGGCATCCAACTTGATAGGCTGCATACAGCACAATTGCCATCTAACTTGATAGGCTGCATACAGCACAATTGCCATCCAACTTGATATGCTGCATACAGCACAATTGCCATCTAACTTGATATGCTGCATACAGCACAATTGCCATCCAACTTGATAGGCTGCATACAGCACAATTGCCATCCAACTTGATAGGCTGCATACAGCACAATTGCCATCCAACTTGATATGCTGCATACAGCACAATTGCCATCCAACTTGATAGGCTGCATACAGCACAATTGCCATCCAACTTGATAGGCTGCATACAGCACAATTGCCATCCAACTTGATATGCTGCATACAGCACAATTGCCATCCAACTTGATATGCTGCATACAGCACAATTGCCATCCAACTTGATATGCTGCATACAGCACAATTGCCATCCAACTTGATATGCTGCATACAGCACAATTGCCATCTAACTTGATATGCTGCATACAGCACAATTGCCATCCAACTTGATATGCTGCATACAGCACAATTGCCATCTAACTTGATATGCTGCATACAACACAATTGCCATCCAACTTGATAGGCTGCATACAGCACAATTGCCATCCAACTTGATAGGCTGCATACAGCACAATTGCCATCTAACTTGATATGCTGCATACAGCACAATTGCCATCTAACTTGATATGCTGCATACAGCACAATTGCCATCCAACTTGATAGGCTGCATACAGCACAATTGCCATCCAACTTGATAGGCTGCATACAGCACAATTGCCATCTAATTTGATAGGCTGCATACAGCACAATTGCCATCTAACTTGATATGCTGCATACAACACAATTGCCATCTAACTTGATAGGCTGCATACAGCACAATTGCCATCTAGCTAGATATGCTGCATACAGCACAATTGCCATCCAACTTGATATGCTGCATACAGCACAATTGCCATCCAACTTGATATGCTGCATACAGCACAATTGCCATCCAACTTGATATGCTGCATACAGCAAAATTGCCATCTAACTTGATATGCTGCATACAGCAGAATTGCCATCCAACTTGATAGGCTGCATACAGCAAAATTGCCATTAACTAGATTTGCTGCATACAGCAAAATTGCCTAAATACAGGTCATAATACCATGGGCTTCACTATCTGCTTGGCATTTCCTAACTTATGAAGTCCTGTGCTAAAGCTGCATATACCCAGCTACTAATTTTTTGCTGATACTGCGAGTCCAATATTGCCATACTGTGATGTATCTATTAATTTTGAATTTCATGGAATATCAGAAAAACGAGTCAGGTATGTAACAGGTATATAGCGCAAAGTGCGAACGAATATCTCCTCTGTTCTACGGCAGTAGTAACAAGTCTAATATAACCGCTAGATTTCATGAACACGTGAGAAACTGATCTTAAGCTGAATGCATCGCAGCGTGACAACGTGTTGCGTTTCAAGCAAACACAGCGGCAATATTGAAGTTGTTTCAATTATTATATCACAAAGGGGAAAGGCCTTGGTACTTTGCGCTATTTAACTATCACACACCTGGGCCCATATTCCAGAAACATCTTAAGTAGAATTTTATCCTTAACTTTAAACTCATAATTTTCATTAACATTTTATTTCATATTTAAATGGAATTATGCCCAGTGTGTATTTATTATCAATTATTTATTAACTGTTGTTCATGAAACTGTAAAGAAATTCACAACTTTGTATGTAGTTTAAAAAATATTATACAGTTGAACACCGCTATTTCGGTTCCGGTTTTTTCTTTCTTTATTTAACTAAACTAATAATCCTTTATTTGAAGTTGCCTATTTCGAACTAAAATTCCGGTCCCAACTAAGTTTTTCACACGAAATCATCAGTGATTATTTTGAAGTCGCACCTAAGTCCAAGCTGTCTATCAAAGGTGTATTGACTTGGCAGTCGTCGCTCGGTTATGTTTTCACACCTTCCGTTGTTCTCGGGTTTATTAACTGATGACTGACGCGTGGTTAAATAATCAGCATTAAGTGGATATACGGTAGAGTTATAATTGTGAGTAACAAACAATGCTGAAAAATATATTATCTTTACAATGTTATTTGCGCACCTTCATTATATATGTCAACAAGAAACAAGAAAATAAAATAACTTATTAAAACCATAATTAATATTGACTAAGATTTTAATCATCACACGGTTTGTTTTGATGCCAGGGATTTGATTAGAGCTATGCTGGGAACCAGACAAATCTCTGTGCAGAGGTTGGAACATCGCTATTTTGAACTTTCCTATTTCAAACTATTTTTGACGATCTCAACGACTTCGAAATAGCAGTGTTCAACTGTATTAAAAAAATTAGAACTTAAATATTTCAAGATAAACTTAAGATGTTTCCTGATTACGGACCATGTCCTCTATTTCCAGATAATCAATGAAAACCATAATGTATCTATACATCACAGTATGCCAGCATGGGAATGCGTTTGGGTATATTATCAGCCTTGATTATGCAGTCTAATGCTGCAGAGGAAACCTGAGCACCGGGAGGAATCTGGGACTGTATTCACAAAGCTCCTTAGACAAAACTTCTTAAAGTAAATTTCGTAAATTCATTAAATTCCTCAAGTCTGTGGCAGTTTTATGTATAGATCATTGTACATTAAAATGTTACAAACTAATAAAATATTGCTTAGATACTTCATATTTTACCTTTTTGTAACCAGAAATTGGCCATTCTGTTGTATTACTTTGTTAAGCATCCGCGTGCGCGTAGGTTTTAAGCTCTGTCAGCCGAAATTTTTTTTTTTTTATAAGAGTTAAAAGCGCTAAAGAACGAGCGTTTAGTCACTCTTGATCATTGATATTCACTTGCAACCACCATGATTGTGCTTTTTCTTGCTTTTCCAGATATTTGATATGCCATTTTAAGAGACAAAAGATAGTGCCAATAGTATTGGTATTGTTTAACCGTTAGTATACAATAGTTGTCGCCCTTTGTTCCAACGTTGACATGGTCCAGTTTTGTCAATAAAACGATTTTTACAAAGTTCGTCGGAGCTTTCCTACCTTACTGGCGTGGTGGCAGTGGTATTAACAAATCAACCGTGCATATTTAAGACTAAAAAATCAGTATATACAGCAATACTACCATACATGTTCGGAAAGGACACTTTTGCACTTTTTTGCATGAAAAAGGGGCAATAACTCTGGTGTTACTAATGTGATCTGACCCAATAACAATCCCATCTGAGATTTTATGGTCTTACACAAACTGTGCAAGTTAGGTCAAGATTGAATAAACAAGAGGGCCCTGAGGGCCCTAGGATGCTCACCTGAGACCTTGTAACCCAATTGGAATTTGCATCCCCAAGGCGTGGCTTATTTTTATCCCAGGAGCATAAGTTGAACAACTTTGAACAAACCTCTGGGCCTTGCGGTTTCAGGTAGTCTATATAAACCATGTGACACCTCGGAGTGGCCAGATTTGACCCCAGGGGCATAATTTGAACAATCTTTGGAGAGGACCACTATGCAATGTTACGTAACAAATATAGGAAAGCTGTGGGCCTTGCCGTTTCAGAGGAGAAGATTTTTAAAGTCATTTTGCTATTTAAGTCTATATAAACCATTTGACCCCACCCCCGGGCGTGACCAGTTATTTATTTGACCCGAGGGACACAATTTGAACGCTCTTTGTAGAGGACCACTATACAATGTTACATACCAAATATGAAACCTCTAGGCCTTGTGGTTTCAGGAGAAGATTTTTTAAGTCATTTTGCTCTTTAAGTCTATATTAACCATGTGACCAATGGGGTGTGGTCTGTTTTGACCCATGGGGCATAATTTAAACAATCTTTGTAGAGCACCACTATAGGATGTTAAATATCAAATACGAAACCTCTGGGCCTTGCGGTTTCAGAGAAGGAGATTTTAAGACATTTTGCTATATAAGTTTATATAAACCATGTGACCCCCTCGGCATGGCCAGTTTTGACCCCAGGAGCATAATTTGAAGAATCTTTGTAGAGGACCACTATAGGATGTTACATGCCAAATATGAAACCTCTGGGCCTTGTGGTTTTAGAAGAGGAGACTTTAAAAGTCATTTTGCTATATATTCTATATAAACCATGTGACCCCCGGGGCATGGCCAGTTTTGACCCCAGGGGCATAATTTGAACCATCTTTGTAGAGGACCACTATAGGATGTTACAAACCAAATATGAAACCTCTGGGCTTTGCGGTTTCAGCGGAGAAGATTTTTAAAGTCATTTTGCTTTATATTCTATATCAACCATGAGACCCCCGGGGCGTGGCCAGTTTTGACCCCAGGGGCATTATTTGAACAATCTTTGTAGAGGACCACTTTAGGATGTTACATACCAAATAAGAAACCTCTGGGCCTTGTGGATTCAGAGGAGAAGATTTTTAAAGTCATTTTGCTATATATTCTATATAAACCATGTGACCCCCGGGGCATGGCCCGTTTTGACCCCAGTGGCATAATTTGAACAATCTTTGTAGAGGACCTCAAGAGGATGTCACATCTCAAATATGAAAGGTCTGAGCCTTGCGGTTTCATAGAAGATTTTTAATGTTTTCACTTTTTGAATCTATTTTTAGCTCTGGTGACCTACATATTCAGCGGACCGGAAAGATTTGAACACATTTGAAAGAGGTCCACCGAAGGATCATTCCTGTGAAGTTTGGTGAAAATCTGCCAAGCGGTTTAGGAGGAGATGTTGTTTGAATGAACAGTTGACAACGCAGGCACACACGCACGCACGCAAGACGGACAACGGGCGATCACAAAAGCTAAAAATGTAGTCTTTATCGAGATAACGGTCTAAATTGTTGACAGCATACGGATGACAGACAATAGACGACGGACGTCGCCGGAGAGGTCACCTATACGAATAGCTCACCGAGCACTTCATGCTCAGGTGAGCTAAAAACACAATGGCCTTATTGGATTGAACATTTTTCGAAATTTTAACTGAAATATTCTCTTAAGTACAACTTAAGTTAAGATTTCCCTAAGTAGATTTGTGAATACCGGCCGTGAAATTGAACCCATAGCACTAAGGCAAGTCGCAAGTGCACAAACAATGTAATAACCTAAATGGCAAAAGGTCAAAGTAATATTTCATTGTACGGCGTAGACAAAATTATGTTTGTTTCAGGTAACCCGACCTACCCTAAAAAAATGCCCTGACCCTAGAACATTTTATTGGGTTTGTCAGATTGATTTTTGGTGTATTTAACTTTTTCAATAATTCAATGTGTTTTTGGAAAATAAGTGTTTTGTTTTGATAGTATCCTCTTATAAACAATGTTTTAGGATATTACTGATACGTTTTGAATATTTATTCAGTTTTAGAATCTTCAAGTTGACCATTTACCAAAAAATAAATTAACAAAATCCCGACCTACCTACCCTAATTTTTTTGGGCATGTTACCTGAAACCAACATATTTTTTTTATGCCTAAGCATATTTGATGCAGTTGTTGCCATTATATCATGAGAAAGAAAGAAGCTGACGCAATACCTATCAACATCAGCACAGCGTTGATCACATATCGTATACTGTACGGAACTTTCAGCATAAAGGCCCCGTTTATAGCTGTAAAATATAAAGCACAAATGAGGCTTGTCATGGGAAAACCGGGCTTAATGCATGTGCATCAAGTGTAATCCTGGATTAGCCTGTGCGGTCCGCACAGACTAATCCAGGATGACACTTTCTGCCTACAGTGGATTTATGTTTAGAAGAGACTTCCTTGAAATAAAAAAATACCATAAAAGCGGAAATTGAGGTCCTGGATTATCCTGTGCTGCACAAGATGATGCAGGAAGACACTTTACGCACATGCATTAAGCCCGGGTTTCTCACGACATGCCTCAAATGCATTCACTTTAATTTAACAGAAACAATTCGCTGTCTATATAGTATAGTTTTGCGCTGAGCCATCGATTTATTTCTATAAAATATTTTAGTGCTGTCTGTGTACATCTCGAAAACAAGGCATGATATGTTTTGGCATATATATATATATAGTTATACTCATTAAAATATGTAAATGAACATGGTCTCTGATGTTTATCCGAGATGGATATAACCATGTTTCAAAACACCTATTTTATTAACATACATTTATCCAAAATCTAACCTTTTTTGTTAATGAAATAATTATCGTATTTTTTTGCAGAAATTCAATCAGTCCAGAGGTCAGCGAGTCATGTGACATTCTATAATCAAAACCTATGAAATTTGTAATGTAAACTTTCGTTTATGAAGCTTATGTGTATAATAAGAATGTCAACAAGTGCTGTCTCAGGACAGAGCGCTGGAATATTCAATCGCTTTGTCAGAGTTATGGGCCTTTATCATTACAAACAAGAAAAATATTGAGCGGAAACCGTTTTTCTATTTTTTAGTAACAGTGACCTTGACCTTGACCCCACCCACCCCATATGCAATCCAAAGTGAGGTCTTGATATAAGGTATCTATGTATTAAGTTTCATTACAATATCTCAATGCATTCTCAAATTATAGAGGGAAAACCATTTTTCTATTTTTAGTAACAGTGACCTTGACCCCACCCATCCCATACGCAATCCCAAGCGACGTTTCGAAATAAGGTATCTACGTATGAAGTTGATTTAAAATATCTCAATGCTTTTTCATATTAATGAGCGGAAACCTTTTTTTCAATTTTTAGTAACATTGATCTTGACACCACCCATATGCAATCCCAAGCAAGGTCTCTATATAAGGTAACTATGCATTAAGTTTCATTAAAATATCTCAATGCGTTCTCAAGTTATTGAGCGGAAACCGTTTTTCTATTTTTAATAACAATGACCTTGACCTCACCCACTCCACATGCAATCCCAAGCGAGGTCTCGCTATAAGGTATCTATGTCTGAAGTTTTATTATAATGAGCTTAATCCGTTCTCGAGTTACAGAGCAGAAACGAAAAGTAGAGAAACTAGCTTACTGAAAAATATCTCAATGCGTTCTCAAGTTATTGAGCGGAAACTGTTTTTCTATTTTAAGTAACAGTGACCTTGACCTTGACCCCACCCACCCCATATGCAATCCCAAGTGAGGCCTCACTATATGGTATCTATGTATGAAGTTTCATTACAATAGCTCAATCCGTTCTTGAGTTTTAGAGATATGGAGTTGTTGCACGTAAACCTTAACCAGACAACAAGAGTGCCACTGTCACAAAGATACGCCCGTCAAAGAAGCTTGTTTGGGGTTAAGATTCAATAAATAAAAAGAAACAATTCAAAAACTTATAAGGTAGAATCATGGTATTCGTGCATCTAATTCATCTCAAAAGCCTCTCTCTAAGTGGTGAGTTGAGGTATCAAAACTATTCCATATATATTCTTATAATCAAGATGCCAAAATAAACAAGAAACGTAGAAATTCCCTGAAAACCAAATTTTTCGAATGAAATGCATTCAAGTCAGTACAAAAATATTTTTTTTTGAAATTGTGACCTTGACCCTACCCACCACATATGCAATCCCAAGTGAGGTCTAGATATAAGGTATCTACATATACAATTTCATTAAAATATCTGAATGTCTTCTCAAGCTATTGAGCAGAAACTTGTTTGTCTATTTTTAGTAATGGTGACCTTGACCCCATCCACCCCATATGCAATTCCAAGCAATGTCTAGATATAAGATATCCATGTATGAAGTGTCATTAAAATATCTCAATGTGTTATCAAGCTATTGAGTGGAAACCGTTTTTATATATTTTTAGTAACAGTGACCTTGACCCCATCGACCCTATACGCGATCCCGAGCGAGGTCTTGATATAAGTTATCTATGCATGAAGTTTAATTGAAATATCTCAATTCATTCTCAGGTTTTTGAGGAGTAACCATTTTTCTATTTTTAGACCTTGACCCCACCCACCTCATCTGCAATCCCAAACGAGGTCTCAATAAAAAGTATCTATGTATTAAGTTTCATTGAAATATCTCAATGCATGCTCGAGTTATTGAGCAGAAACTGTTTTTCTACTTTTAGTAACAGTGACCTTGACCCCACCAACATCATATGCAATACCAAGCGAGGTCTCAATATAAGGTATCTATGTATTAAGTTTCATTAAAATATCTCAATGCGTTCTCAAGTTATTGAGCGGAAACCGTTTTCCTATTTTTAGTAACAGTGACCTTGACCCCACCCACCCCATATGCAATCCAAAGCAGGGTCTTGCAATAAGGTATCTATGTATGAACTTTCATTACAATAGCTCATTTTGTTCACGAGTTAGAGAGCGGAAACGAAAAGTTGACACTGCCACTATGCCTTTGACCTTGAATTGTGACCTAGACCTAGGATCTAGGGACCTGGTTCTTGCGCGCGACAGAACTCCTCAACATGCTGGTCACTTCTACCAAGTTATTTGAAAATCCATCCATGCTAGAGGAAGATATGCTCTGGATTAAGTGTTAAGGATAGATTTCAATATGTGAAATTTGACCTTGAATTGTGACCTTGACCTTGGACCCAGGGACCTGTTTTTGCGCGCGACATTCTGTCTAACCATGCTTGTCACTTCTGTTAAGTTATTTGAAAATCTATCCATGCTCGACATAGATATGCTCTGGACAAAGTGTTAAGGATGATTTCTTAAATTTGACTTTTGAGCTCCAATTGTGACCTTGACCTCGGATCTACAGACTTGGTTCTTGCACGAGACGGTCTAACTCAGCATGCTTGTCACTTCTGCCATGTTATTTGGAATGCTGGACAAAGATATGCTCTGGACTAAATATTTAGGATTGATTTATTAAATCTGACATTTGACCTTGAATTGTGACCTTGACCTTGGACCTAGGGACCTGGTTCTTGGGCATGACACTTCGTCTTACTCTGCTTGTCACTTTTGTTATGTTTTGTGAAAATCCATCCATGCTTGACAAAGATATGCTCCGGACAATGTGGTAAGGATTGATTTCGTATATTTGACATTTGACCTTGAATTGTGACCTTGACCTTGGACCTGGTTCTTGCGCGTGACACTCCGTCTCATCATGCTTATCACTTCTGCCAAGTTATTAGAAAATTCATCCATGCTGGACAAAGTTATGCTCCCGACAAAGTGTCAAGGATTGAATTCCTATGTTTGACCTTTGACCTTGAATTGTGACCTTGACCTTGGACCTAGGTACCTGGTTCTTGCGCACGACACTCCGTCTCATCATGCTTATCACTTCTGTCAAGTTATTTGAAAAATCCATCCAGGCTGGACAAAGTTATGCTCTGGACAAAGATCTACCGCCGCCCACCAGCCCGCTTGAGCGTTCCCATAATACGACCGTTTTTCAAAAAGGCGTATAAAAAGGGGCATAATTCTGCTACATTGCAGGTCAGAGTCATGGGCCTTGGTCAGTGACCTCACATAACGACCCCAAACACATGAGTGAAGTTTCAATTGAATATCTGTAGTTGTTACAGAGATATGGACTTGTTGCGCGCAAACCTTAACCAGAGCATTACGCTGACGCCGACGCCTACGCCAACAAACAGGTGAGTAGTATAGCTCAAACTATTCAGTGAATAGTCAAGCTAAAAATATACAATATTACCCTAATTGAAAGTTGGTTTTAATTGTCTGTAAGTCAGGTGGGTCTCAACAATTTTAGACACTGGCTCAAAGCTTAGAAATAAACTCTCAAACAGGCTGGACTGAAGTGGAAATGTTTTCTAAGAAGTGAATCCGTAACTGTAATATGTCATTGTTATTACAAATCACACAACAGTTCGTTCTTATCAGAGAAATATGGTGGAAACAGTTAATATAGCTCGGACATATTTATGATTAACCAGACACTTGTGAACTCTATTAGAATAATAAAGTGCTTTGTTTCCTATATCTGTACTCGGTTCGTTCATGAAGTGTTTCACATGTTTATTGATACCACAGCTGTAGTTTCAGTGGGATACTCTTACATCGATATAACTTGATTCCAGTACTGAATCTAATATAAGTATCGCAATGGATTTGTAATAAATATTCATGCATAAACGCCAGTGACACATTAATGTGTCCAAGCTACACATACTTTACATTACTTACTTTTTACAACAACCGATAAGGCAACATTCGCACCAAACACAAGACCAATCAAGTTTTTCTTCCCGAAACTGAAACAAGATTTACCAGTAGATATATTTTTAGTATGGTTGACTTCAAGATTTTAACTACAAACAGTGTTATGAACATTAACAAATCTCTATAACAACATATATTTGAGAATTTTATTTTTGATCAGCCAATAAATAATGATTTGAAGTTCTGATGTGTAGGAATTAAACCACGAGGGTGTCAGCCTGAGTGGTTTAACAGCCATGCTTCAGAACGACAAAGAGTTTATTGGCTGATATTTATCTACTATAGAAGACATAAGAAACTAATTGCAATGCAAGAGTTTCAAGACCAGATATGGTGAAATCAGTTGCCCATATTGCCCACTTTGTCCAAGAGCATGGATGGAAAAGTAACATTTTATCAGAATTTGTAATACATTTTTGTAGTATCTTTTCTATTGACAAGTGACAAACGCACATCCATCAAAACCTTGAATAATATCACAAAATGATTCGTGTCGTTGGAAATCCGGGCTTAATGCATGTGTTTAAAGTTTCATCCCGGATCAGCCTGTGCAGTCTGCACAGGCTAATCCAGGATGACACTTTCCGCCTACAGTGGATTTAGGTTTAGACGAGACTTCCTTGAATCCGAATATACCATAACAAGAGCTGTCACAGCGCGCTTGACTTTTCTTGTGCTTGTCAGACTTACTGGCATTTTTTTTTCTAAAACAAGAAACATGGAAATTCCACTAAAACCATTTTTTTTAATGAAATGCAATTAAGTCAGCACATCAATAAAATTTGTAGTAATTGTGAACTTGACCTTGACCCCACCAACCCCATATGCAATCCCAAGCGAGGTCTCCATATATGGTATCTATTTCTTAAGTTTCATTAAAAATCTCAATGTCTTCTCAAGCTATTAAGCGTAAACTGTTTGTCTGTTTTTAGTAACGGTGACCTTGACCCCACCCACCACATATGCAATCCCTAGCGAGGTCTCACTATAAGGTATCTATGTCTGAAGTTTCATTACAATAGCTTAACCCATTCTCGAGTTAGAGAGCGGAAACGAAAAGTAGAGAAACTAGCTTACTGAAAAACTTTAAACTGTCCATATAGCTTATATGTACAAATTCTAAGTGTATGAGGCTCATAATTTTGACAAATTTCAAACTAGAGTTATCAAAATTGGCCTATGAGTTCATTTCAGTTTAGTTAATAAGTGTTGTAAGTTTGAATGAAATCCATCAAGCCATTCCTGAGAAACCAGCTTACCGAAAAACTTTAACCTGTCCATATAGCTTATATGTAAACATTTTAAGTGTAAAAAGGCCCTCAATTTTGACAAATTTCAAACTAGAGTTACCAAACTTGGCCTAAAGGTTCATTTTAATGTGGGGAGTAAATGTTTTAAGTTTAAATGAAATCCCTCAAGCCATTCCTGAGAAACTAGCTTACCAAAAGTCTCTAACCTAGCGCGGATGCTGACGCCGACGCCGGGGCGAGTAGAAAAGCTTGCCTTTTCTTCGGAAAGTCAAGTTAAAAATGGAAAGTATCTTGGATTAGCCTGTGCGGACTGCACAGGCTGAATTGGGACGATACTTTACGCACGTGAATTAAGCCTGGGTTTCCTCCCACAAGCCTCAAATATATTGTCTTAGGTTTAACCTAAAAGCTTTTTGGAAATGATCTACCTGTCTGCTATGGTGCTTGCTGCAGAGGTCACTATCACATAGGGGAGGTTGTTGATGGTCCCCAGAAGAAACAGTCCTACCTTCAACACAGTGAATAACATCTAGTTGGTATTCTGAATTTCTCATATATATGTACGAACAGGTTCAAGGCATAGACTATGTCTAACAAGAAATATTTTTGTTTTCCAGAAACAAGTGTTCAGATGCTACGGCCCATATTCACCAACCCATTCTTAGACTTAAAAATAAAGAATAGTCTTAAACTCAAGAAAAAATAGCTGTCATTTTGCAAATATGCCGGATAATAATGTTGCTTATGGCATTATAATTCTAAATAAAGAATGTTAAATTTTGCATAGGTCAATATCAATTAGATTTAAATTAACAATATTCTTAGAAACAAGAGGGCCAAGATGGCCCAAAGCGCTCACCTCAGTCTGAGTAATATGGCGACCATTAGGGATGCAACAGGTACCCATAAATACCCGCATTCTCGGTACTAGTAAAACCCATTTCGCATGGCATTAACATATACGGGCGATATAAACATGGAAATAATTCTATATTATACTGGCTTTGCGGACCCGTCAAGCTCAGTTGGTACTCTCAATCAAGGGTTCGTGAGTTCAAGCCCCAGCCCGGCCACATAACTTGCGTGGGGATTGGTTGCGAAATAATTTCTACGGCCATTCTCCGCCTACCTCTGATTCCAGTAGGGCAGTTGTCATTTACTGGCATAAGTATGTGCACTTGGTACTGTTAAACCACTTACATCGGCTTAGTTTGCCCAGAAAAAGTGTGAGTAGGTTAAGTAGAAAAATCCAAACAAACAAACTTTCCAAATGTACTTATAGCAGAACAACATTTTTAGGTTACATAGGAATACTTATTGTTAACATTAACAACCATACAACTATCAACATTGTCAGATTAAATTACAAATAACTATAAAACCTTTTAGTTGTTTTGCGTAAAAACTTACCAATAATTGTGAGTCACACTTTCCAAATGTACTCTTACGAAAAGGGAAATTTCTATGTTATATAGGAATACTCATTGTTAACATTAAGAACCATACACCTATCAACATTGTCAGATTAAATTATAAATAACTATACAACCTTTTAGTTGATTGTGTAAAAACTTACTAATAATCACACCAATTTTGAGTCAAAACAGTGTAGAAGTATTTTTCAATTAAGGAGAAATAATAAATCTACTTCAAAAATCATGTAAGATAATTACCTGAGTTTCCAAAATCCAAATTCAAATGTATAAGTCAGTCCACAAGTTGCATGATTAAATGATACTGAACAAGTTAATAACTAAACAGTCCTAAAACTACAGAAATAATTAACCCTTACAGGCACTAGATCACATGATATAAATCCTATATTCTGATTGCTTGTTTACAACATGAATTTGAGCTATTTATTGTTGTTTACATCTTTTTCCTAACTGTTTCCCAAGACAGACAGTGGAAAATTTTACTGCTGCATATATAGGTCAAAAGCAGGCTATACATAGATCACTATGTGTAAAGATGCTGATCTAAAATAGAAGTATCATGTTGACTCATAGTGATGTATTGATTTTTCTGATAAGCCCACTCCACTATCTGGGTTATATCTATTAACTAAAGGGAAATAACACATTTATAGCACTTAATTTCCTGATACTGCATTTACCTCCCTTTACCAGGTGAGTTATTCAGGAATAGATGTATTTGGGACAATAACTCTGGTGTTCCTGGTCCGATTGGGCCCATTATCGAACTCGTCCAAGATTTTATGGTGATACACAAACTGTGCAATTTCGGTCAAGACTGAATAAAAATTAAGTCTTTATCGCGATAATGGTCCAAATTGTTGACGGCACACTGATGACGGACGACGGATGATAGACGACGGAGAGGTCCCCTATACCAATAGCTCACCGAGCACTTAGTGCTCAGGTGAGCTAAAAACAGTTCCAAGAATATTCTTTATTCTTAAGTCTAAGAATGGGTGTGTTTCGGGCAATGGTTTCAAACAAGTTAGGTACCGTCAGGATTGCGGGTTTTTAAAACTTTTTTTTAAAAGACACATTTCGGACAAAAAAAACATTGAAAATTATCTAAAATCTGACGAATACGGATTTCACGGAAAACAATCTTCGCTAAAAACTTTAGGGTCGGTGGGTTTTCGCTAGTAGGATCTGGTTGACCGAAACACAGAATTTTTTTCTTTTGGCCTGTATACGCACCCAGAACTACATAAATCAAATGACAACCATTCAATACATACAGAATATTACGCTAGTCAATTGTTCCAAGAGTATGTATTAGTCTAGTGGCTTGTGTGATGACGTATCACACGAGAGGCGGAGCCTCGAGTGTGATACGAAATAACGCAAGCCACGAGACTAATACATACTCTTGGAACAATTGACTAGCGTAATATTCCTTTTATTATATACCACGAAAAACTTATATACCCTGACAAATGTGCAGTTACCTTATTTTATTTGTTTAAAACTACAATAATGACTAATCATTGTCGTTATAAATTATATCTGTTTACATAACTCTTGATGACGTCATTAAAAAGGAGTCCAGCTAGTATGTTAATACGGGATCGGAAAAATAGCGAGTAGCATAATATGGGATTTTGTTTCTGACTACATGTATTTCGCCGATTGATAAAGCATGTATTTTGTTAAGATTTTAAACAGGCATATAATAAAATCCATTACTGAGCATAGTACAAAAATGTGATTGTTTGTATAAATTAATGGTGATGAAGCGAAAGGGGGCCACAAACCATGTGAATATTGTTTTTATTGAAACCTTCACATGTAATAGCTTATCATATTCATGGAACAATAAACAATAAACAATTCATACATAGACTACTCGATTTTTTAATTTTTTTTAAACAAAAAAGTGCATATAACTGGTAAGTAAACAGCTGCAGACGATCAGTAAATGCTTAGTGTTTGAAAACAACTCATAGATTTATAAGTTAACAAATCACATAAAACACTGTATACGACAAAGTTTTGGTTTTGAATAACATTACTAGAAATTTACCCAGTTTCGAAGACCCATTTCGTCAAATTTGTTTGCTGTGGGCTTTCAGCCAGTTAATGCAGTTTACATCGTTCCACTGTTTCCTAGAAACATAAGAGAAAAGTTATAAAACTCATACCAGTATTCTTCATTATCATACCTGAAACTTACCATGATGTATGCTACAGAAAAAAACCTATTCAGAATCTCAACTTTAGCTATATTTTTGGTACTTGGCACTTCTAAATACATTTAACAAAAAATTAATTTAAATAATGGCTGACAATCCATTAGGGTGCAGCTTAAAAGATCAAAAATAAATAAATAATTTTTTCAAAATCTCACCCCCCAAATCTGTTCCTTATGATATAAAAACACTCAATGCCAAGTTT
Organism: Congeria kusceri; assembly: GCA_027627225.1. Lineage (NCBI taxonomy): Eukaryota > Metazoa > Mollusca > Bivalvia > Myida > Dreissenidae > Congeria > Congeria kusceri. The sequence continues at coordinate 52,750,497 of CM051027.1, read as the reverse complement.
GAACAATAAATTCCTATGTTTAGGGGTAGCTCAAGTGCCTCAAAGATTACCAAGTTATAAAAATATAGCAAATTACACGATTTTTACGAGTATCTCTCTAAATTAATTTTAAACAATACAGTATTTATTTTGAACAATTGTCATTTACTATGTTATACATATAATAACTCCTGTTCGGGTAAAATAACTCAAATTTTTAAATGCAACTATATCAGAGAAAAGAGACAACACAGTATGAACAAGCACAGCATAGCATTATCGCAAAGATTCAGACAATTCAATCTCGTAGTTGTTTTGCCGTGTGGAAGCACGCCGTACTCTGACTGATCGTCTAGGGGTGGAAGGTACATCACAAACAGGGATACGACATCCCCCAGTTGGCGGCAGAGCTGTACGGTTCTCACAGGCATCTGGTGACTGGTAGCCCGACTAATTTTGGGAGTTATAGGTCAACTGATGTCAGATGTTCTGGTTTGTGATCAGCCCAGATGTGCCACGTGTAGTGACGGGTGTCTGTATAGGCTCAGCTACCTAGGTGTTCTCGTTACAGACGGTAAAGTGCAGTGTCAGTGTTCTTAGGCCTACAAGTTGGAGTAGGAGCCTCTAGTTGGGTAGGCATAGACCTGTGAAGTCGGCATCAACCGTCAGTCTGGACAATCTACATACTTTGGGATGTATTTACGTAGAAATATCCAGTTACGCAGGGTTACACGTCTGGAACCATCAACTCTGATAACATATTGGTCATATTGGCGTACCTCAATAACAACGTTTGGAATGCTGAGACCGATTCTTCACGTATTGCATGTGTCTGTTCGATGAGCCTCTTCTCTTGCCATTGATGTTGAATGCCACGTCACATGAGGTTTGTACTTGCCAGGTCAAATGGGTATAAAAATCCCTAATAGGTCTGCCAAATATACACAAAGCTGGGGAGAGTTTTGTGTCCCGATCAAGTGTGTTGCTATACTGCAGCACTGCACGTTGAAATTTGTCGTTGTCAATGACTCACTTGAGTCACTGCAATTGTCCATTAGAAGGCGCTTTACAGTCCTCATACCAACCTCGCCTCGACAATTACTATGGGGGAAAGCCACATACGACCACTGATGAACACCCCAATCTTTCAGGACAGTAGCATTGAACTGAGGACCGCCATCGGAAACAAGCTCATCATGTATTCCGTATGTAACAAAGATCCGTCTAGGCAGGAGATGAGCCCGGTAGCAGTTTGATATGATCTTCACACAATAGGCCAGTAAAAGTAACGATCAACAACCACTAGATAAGTGTGTCCTCTGTAAGTAAACTAAAAGTAATTTCAGCACACAGACACTGAAATGGATATTCCGGGGCGATAGGTGGAACACTGGGGTTTGACGGAGCACTGCGGTTGCAGTGATTACAACTGGAACAGAGAGCGGTAACGGCAGGTGTGATGCCAGGCCAAAATACCAAAGCAGGACTGCTTTTACACTGTTGCCTAGTCAGCATATTCAGTCCAAACAAGTGTGAACATGAAACGTCTGAACATGAATTTGTTGACATTTTGCATTGTCAGCAAAACATTGAAATCTGGATGATTGGTTCTTGGTCTTGAACAGCAATTATTGAATGTTGTGTTGTGAATATGATGATTGGAGAAAATGTCACTTTACTTAGTCGTTAAATTTGGGTTCTTAATTTATTATGAGAATTAATGTACAGGTAGTATACGAAATAATAAGTAGGCTGTACCGCTGCAGCTTTGGGGCCGAATATCAGAAACTTCAAAATCATTGAGCTACCCCTAAATATTGTTCAATTGTGCTAATATTTTGCCAAATGTATTTTGTTTTATAGGAACAAAATGAGACGGTAAGAAGATCATATTTCAAAAGTTCAAAAATAAGCTCCACCCTACAATCCATGTAATAAAGATTAGCTTCTAAACAATTGGCATTTAGTCAATATGCAAGTGGGCAAAATGGCATGTAACATGGTAAATTGTAATAGTATAAATATAAATACAGTCATAGAAAATTATAATAACTAGATGTGTCATAGACACAGATGCCCCCACGATGCATGTTTGGACACAGACAAAGGGCGTGTCACCAACACTAATTGTTGCCTTCACACATTTATTGTCATATACATTCTATAGTGGAAAAAAAGACTAAGAGGAGTTGAGTCCACAACATTTCATTCAGTATATATAATGGACAAAATATCACAATTCTGCCAAATTGGTCTCAGCCAAAATTCCTTACTTTACAATCACCTACTGTCTGCTACATGTTAAGGTTGTTCAGCTGTAAGTTTTAGCGAAATCTGCCCAGCCGTTAAAGAGGAGTCCACACAATTTCATTTTCATTACATATGGTGGAAAAGATGTCAAAGGGCCATAATTATGCAAAAATTGATCGCAGCCAAAATTACTTCCTTTAAGATCATCTACATATTAAGCTTGTTCAGCTGTGAAAGATTGAGTGAAATCTGCCCAGCAGTTAAAGATGAGTTAAGTCAAAATTTTGGGACAGATGGACAAGTGCAATGCTCAACGCCTCCCACTTTGTGGGGGCATAAAAAGAAAAAATTATATTTAAACAATAAATACTGAACATGACTGTTGGCCTACTTATACTATACAACTTGCTTATTTAATTCTTATAAGTTTGTGTTGTATCAGTGTCCCAAAAGATTTAGCACAACTTGTTGGTGCTGCACAAATATTGAGCGCCTTACTGCTGAAGGATCACTACTGTGGTGGAAAGTTATTCTTCAAGGTATATACTGCTCTTGCAGGATTCTGATCGCAACTTTCACCACACGAAATTACATGGTTATTGTGAAAAGATTGCAATAAAATTTACAAACCTCCACAGGGCAATTATTTCTCAATAATTAATGTTCCATAATATATTTGTATGATAATCCTATCATTTTTATGCATAATATACTTAAACCTACCCACAGATGCATTTTTAAATCAATCTCGTTACCATAGCTGCATAAAATTTATAAATGTTCTGCTGTACTGTAAAAGCATTAAATCATTCTATTGGCCAGTTGCCTTGAATGTTTTTGAAACCTACTTCTGATTGGCTGAAGTTGTTCACAAGTCTTTCAATATGGTGAATTGTACATAAATTTAGAAGATTTACACACAAGTTAAAATCAGAATTAAATCGATGTAGCAGGTAAATTTTGGGACATGTAAAGAAGTTTAGGTGTTGTTTACACTGACTGATAACTTTATAGTTACAAAAAAATGGAATTTATGAAAATTTAAACTTTCAGTTTTCCACCACTAAAACAGTTTCTGAGCGATAAGACGTTACAGTGAGTTTAGTCCTATAAAACAGTATAACTAAAAAGTATAACTTCAATGGTGGGGCAGGGGCGGCAGCCGCCTCCCCAATATTTCGGCCAGTGACCGTAATGTATACATTGCGCGGCCCTGTCTCTGAAATTTGAAAATCGCTGTTCCCTTGTTGTTTAAAATCGGTAGCAGTCCCACATGGTCAATTAAATTATCATCCATCATGCTGACCCCTAATCCGCTGCAATAAACAGCTCATGTGTCATAAATCATGACATTGATAATTAGCAATGCAGATTAGAAACTTTATATTTGTAGAGGCCACTTAATATTAAGGAAGGCAATGCGTTAAGGAAAATGTTCGTAAACAATATACAGAAAATATCATTGTCGGCAATTTAAAAACAGGATTTGAAAAAAACGCATATTATCATTAATAACTATTATAGCTATATTATATCTATAACTTTGATTTTCAAGAAAACATAATTCATGTCCCATTCTATTATTGTCCTTAAATATGAACGTACCAAATGAGCCAGCTAATTACAACTTTCCTAAACGTTCATTCGGAAAGATAATTCAAAACAACATTATTTCAACCATAAGTGGTTTGCAACTAACAAACGGTTGCATTATGACCAGTCCGAGGATTTGGCATTGTGCTGTACCTGACATCAGTCAATTATTGATGTTGATTACCAGTTTATAAATATGATTGTATTTATACAAGTATGCCATTGCAATAAAAAAATAAATCAGATAATATTAGCTTCATGCAGTTATTGCGCCCCAATAAATTCATTAATATGAACCTTGGAACATGCAATATCATGCTAATTGAAATGCAAAGAACAAAATATTGAAGGCCCCCGCCTCGCCGCCCCAATGTTGAAAACTTGCCCCTGAACTTAAAAGTTTAACTAAATTTGGTGCATGGCTTATTAATAAGACTACCATAAGAGTTTGCTGTCCTACAAGTTTGCGTGATTCTTTATTAGCAGTTATACTTATTTTACCTCTTACAATTTGTTGTAACAATTATAAATTAATATAATCTTGTAGCACTTCTTTATGTAGCGAAAGATCTAGGATAAACAAGAGGGCCATGATGGCCCAAAGCGCTCAAATTTTGATTTAAAACATAGGTTAGTGCAATGGGCTAACTAAAGTATGAGTTGGGTAGTGGTTGTGATTTTTTTTGCCAATGGTTCTCAAATCATTTTCTTGATATCCTTACCTGACAGGGGTCTCTCTCTGGTTTGGGGGAAGAGTACCTGTACCCTCAGGCGGGGGAATTTTAGCGTCGTTTTACGCAGAAGGGGAAATTTCGACTTACCAAACCAGTCAAAAATAAAAACTATTAAATATATTTATCAAATCACTTTATTTAGTCTAACTCTTTACCTGACAACTTAATTCATGAAAATTATCAATAAATTGAATATTATATTAACTAGTCCAATTTTAACCATCTACAGTCTACCACTTGACCAATATAAGGTGGAGCAGTGCAACAGATAATTTTTCATGCAATTTAATAGTTTTTCACTTCCGAATTTTTAAATCGCTTTTTACCTTCCAATTTTAACCTTAATTAATTTCGTTAAACTACTTATACTAATTCTAATACAGTAATTAACTGTGTTTCTGACTGTAAGACACGGTATTTGTGCCTTTTTGCTTCACCTGTTTTTATAACTTTTAAGCAGAAGCCATTTTCCCAGAAATTACGCAAACTCCTTGCAGCGGTTACCTCCCCTATCAGTTAACGGTAACCACTGCCATCACAAGTAAAATCCTTCCACATCTGGAAGGATTACGTGTTTGTACATTTACTTATTAAATGCAACTCAGAGCCATTGTCTACATAATTGAACTTTTTATATATCGTTTGCAGTCAGTAATGAAAACAGAAAAAGAAAATAACTAATTTAAACAATAAATAATATCTAGAAGATTTAAATCGATCATCATCACGTGGTTTGTTATCACGACTGGGATTTAATTAGAGCTATGCTCTGAACCAGTCAAATCTCTGCGCGGAGGTTGGACCATGTGGTGTTCTTCAGATGTTATCGTTAACCGTTTGTAACGGTGCCTAAGTAAATTTGATCCCCGAAAATTACTCCCATAAACAAAACAAAAACTAATTCAAATGGCAGTTAATTAAGGGGGAATTTTGTTCTGAAATGGGGGAAAAATATATACTTCTTCGTTGGGGGAATGATGCCGAATTTCGGCATCAAAATACAGAGATCGAGACCCCTGTCTGACCCTTTTTCATTAAGTCATTGACAATTCTGGAAATTGCAGAAACAGAAGATTTTGATGTCTTTTCGCAAACAGTTTTGGAGAACTAGTTGCAATGGGACAATTCTGATGGCTGTGCTATAAGGTAAAGTTTTGCCTTTTCTTTGATAATTTTCTGTCCAAAGATGATAAATGTTGCTAATGCGGGCTCTGAAGACATGAATGTTGCATGTACAAATAACTGCATGCAAGTCTTGCAACGGTTGGAAATCAAATTTTATCAATCAATTTGTATGGTCATTCGCAAACTGTGTAAATATGGTCAACATTGAATCAACAATGGTTTGTGCAAGCCAATCATTGATAACTTGTTGATGTTTTTTTCCAAACACAAGGGGCAATAACTCTGGTGTTTCTGGCCTGATCATGCTTATATTCGACTTCACCCCTAGTCTTACCTTCATAGACAAATTGTACACGATTGGTGAAGATTGGATGAAAAAGGAAGTCTCTATCCTGAATAATGTCCATTATTGCATTTTTTTTCACAAACAAAGGGCAATAAATCTGGTGTTTCTGGTCCGATCTTGCTTATATTCAATTTCACCTTTAATCTTATAGTCATAGTCAAAATGTGCAAGATTGGTGAAGATTGGATGAAAAATAGAGTCTCTATCCTGAATAATGTCCATTTTTGCATATTTTTTTCACAAACTAAGGGCAATAATTATGGTGTTTGTGGTCCGATCTTGCTTATATTCCATTATTTGTGACAATAGAGTTATCTATCAACATATTTTACTTAAACAACCCCTAAACTTATTAACATGTGCAAAATTTACCTAGGACACGCATTACATTCCAATTTAAACGTGTGTGTGTTAATCTACAACATTTATGTCTAAACCGCCATAATTTTGCCTTGTTTACACTTCAACCCAAAGCTTCAACCAATGAGATGATGAATGTAGTTATTAACTGAATCGACAGACCAATCAAAATGACGCAATCCATTCAGCGAAGCAGGATATCGATTAAAGTTCACACAGTGGAGGACAGCAGTATTATTTAAAAATGGAATAGTGTGTATGTTTGAATGGCTCAGGCATGCAAAATCGAAGTGTTTTAATACAAATATTTAAAGTTTATGGAACATTAATTAGGAATGGTTTATCTGTCCAGGTATGTAATTTTTATTGCAATCTGTTCACACTAACTATCTAATTTCCTGACGTGAAAGTGAAAGTAGCGATCGAAATCCTGTCGAACAATATAGACAAAGAAGAAAAACTTTCCACCACAGAAATGGTCCTTCCCAGGTATAGGCTAGCCCATCAGCAAAAATTGCCATATAAAATTAAGCTGACTGAGCTCAATGTTTGCATAGGGCTAGTATAGCTAATAACTTACTTTGATATGAGACACAATGTTAGTGTGTTACAAGATTATCTGATTGTGCCATTCGGACTTTATTTTATCCAGTAGGAGTCGCGAGAAGCAACTGATGACACCAGTAAAGCGCAGTCTTCCACAAAAATTTCTTTGCGATAGAAAGAGGAAGAACACGATCACGTAAACGTACCTTTTCCTTTAGATGACATATGATAAAACAGAAATTGAAATGTTTTTTTAATGTCTAATCTAATCTTTTTAGTTTCCTCCTCCCGTGATAAATCTCCATTTAAGAGAGTATTTACAAAAGAAACCGCATGAAAATAAAATGAAGGAAAGTCTTAGGCTACAACCCAATTGTGTTACACAATTGAATGAGCGATTCACAACGATACGTACAGTATGCAAATACGGACATGCCAAACTCAATAACCAGGCACACTTTTAATCTTGTAAAGGCCGTTGATAGAATTGCATTTGGCTGAAAATCCATTTTATCTTCAAATGATGTGTATCGAAAACCACTGGATCTTTGAAAATGGTATACGGACGATACGGACCATACGGCCCAGACTATACGGCCCAGATTCGCGGACTATACGGCCCAGATTTGCGGACCATACGGACCACATGTTTTTTACGTCATGGAGATTATTTTAATACACGAAATACTACAATACTATGCTGTGCATACTATGATACTATGTACCATTAAAAAAAAAAAATTGAAACGTTTGTGTTCATAATTATTTCAATAAAATTATTTCATATTCTCAGATTTGAACTCATTTGATGTTATCTATTACAGTAATTGATAATATACACTAATTGATTAACACGTCTGTAATTACCAATTAAAGGTAAAGTGTGACAATCGTTATTATTGTAGACAACATCGGCTTATGTTTGCATCTCGGGTACGCCCTATTTATGACACATATTGATTGATGTTATCAATTACATTAATTGATAATATACACTAATAGAGTGAACACGTCTTTAATTACTAATTAAAGGTAAAGTGTGACAATCGTTATTATTGAAGACAATATAAATATCAGGTATGGACATGGTCTTGCCATATTCGAAAAAATGCCTGCGCCTCCATGTTTATTCTGCTTAAGGAGAATTTACTCCACCTCAAGAGCGGTCACTTGTGACAAGTGCCAACGGTGGCATCATATCCGATGTGGAAACACAGGGATTACGGAGGAGGAATATGACGAAGCTGTTCGAAATCATCATGAACTGCGTTTCGTATGCATGAGGTGTCGTCACTACGATACTACTGATGAGGACATGGATGTAGGTGAATATGAAGTCACCCACGTACAACTGCGGGTGCCTGATGCACCGATGGACATTCAACCCACACCGTCAACTCTGTTGTTGAACGAAGAGTCAGGAAGTGGTGATATTATGGACGTGGTGGCAACAGATTACGCAACGTCAATGTTTGACGTGAGTCGACCTGAGCGTTCAGTGGAGTTGGAAGAAGAAGAGACGTAAGTGGACCAATTAAAAAGTTATCATAATAATAATAATATAATAAATTTATAAATCAAACAAATATTTGTTGTTTTATACAAATAATAATACCATTCCTATGTTTTACTTCTTATTATAACAATACAATAATTTATCACTATAGTCATATATATCGCATAATTATTTGTTATTTGATGTTTTACTTCTTATTATAACAATACAATAATTTATCACTATAGTCATATATATCGCATAATTATTTGTCATTTGATTAAATTAATTGGGTATTATTCCTATAAAGTAAAATGCTAAGTAATCAACAATGATTTTTTTCAGTGACCTCAACGATGAAACCGTCCATGATGTCGTAATAGACGGAACACCTACATACACAGTGGTGGACGGTGGTTCTAAGAAAGGTTCCCGGAAGCTAGTCTCCAGCGAAGGCTATGCGTTCGTGGTGAAGAGAACCTTGGTCTCTGGTGTGACGGAGTGGAGATGCAGCGTCCGAGGAAGGGGAACTGGTTGTCCGGCGGTCATAAAGCAAACTGGGGATGCCTTTGTGAAAGGCGCACGGGGACACAGTCACCCAGCAAATCCCGGTCTACTCACTGCTGTTCAGAAAGCGAAAGAGGTAATTATAGTTAATTTATCTGTCATATATCATAAATAAAATGTTCAGCCATTTTTTTTATTACTTCAACGTCGAAAAGTATAATAGTTGCTAATATGTGTTTCGCTTTTAATTACAGATAAAAGTGGCGGCTCGTGGAGACGTGTTCGAGACTGCACCCGTCATTGTCCGTCGTGTGTTGGAGGAGTTCTCAGACCCAAACCTACCACCCGGTGCTCGAAACAGTGAGCAAAATCTGTTCAAACTCGCAAACAGGTGTCGCAAGAACATGCGACCAAAAGACCCAGTGTCGACAGAATTTGAGGTAAGATAAATCCCATATGCTAAATCAGACACATAGATCATTCCACAAAAATAACTTGTCCATTGTACATACCATAAATGTGTATTTTGTTGTTGTTTTTTTTATGGGTAATGGGTAATGTATAATTATCCATTTCTTTTTCAGATCGATGAACAGTACCTGAACAATGCGACCAACGAACCGTTCTACAGGGGAACGGTCACGGTAAAGGAACGGAGACACGTCATTCTAGCGACGGATACGCAGCTGGAGCTGCTGTCGAAGGCAAAGACATGGTATATGGACGGAACGTTCAAAGTGGTGAAATCGCCGATAACGCAACTCTTTTCAATCCATGGCTTCGTGAAGTACGAAGATGTAATAAAACAGCTACCACTGTGCTTCGTCCTCATGACTGGGAGGAAACGAAGAGATTACAAACAGGTATCTAAACAGTATAGTTTACAGATAATTTATCACCTTATATTATATATATATTTAATCACATTTTATAAATAATGCTATTATCAGTATGGTTTATTGTAATTATTATTGTTATTATTATCATTTCAGGTGTTGCAGAAAGTGAACTCGCTTCTAAGCGAAACCAAAGTGACAACGTTCGTGGTCGACTTTGAGGCCGGTCTCTGGCAGGCTATTCGAAAGGTCTACACGGATCCTGAAATCAAGGGCTGTGCGTTCCACTTCGGCCAAGCATTGTGGCGAAAGTGCCAAGAACTTGGTCTCAGGACAGCCTACGAGAGTAGGGATAGAGTATACAAGATGCTGCGGAAGACCTTCGCGCTCCCTCTTCTGCCACCAGCCGACATCCGTCCCGCGTTTGCAAATATCAGGGAAAAAGGTCAAAGCGACCAATTAGCCCCCTTCTTCGCTTATGTTGATCAAACTTGGATGAGCAACAGCATATGGACAGTCGAAAACTGGTCGGTATACGGGCGATCAGTGCGAACTAACAACGACGTTGAGGGATGGCATAACCGCCTTAACCGCAGGGCGAAAAAGGGGAATCTGTCCTTCTACCTACTTATCACCCTGCTGTACGAAGAAGCGAACGAGGTGCAGATGCAATGTCAGCTCATCAAAGAGAAGAAGTTAAAGCGCCACCAGAGCAAACAAACCCGTGCCGTCCAAGGGCGTTTGTGGGCGGCTTGGGACCGCTACGGGAAGAGAGAAATATGTACGAGTGAGTTGCTGAATGAGTGTTGTAGATTGTATGGACCTGTGTGAACGGTTGAGTGTAAAGGTACATTGTGTATATGTCTGTTTGGTTGTTTGCTTGTATTTTTTTCTATTGATATTTGTTGTACATAGATATGTATTTGTTTAGACGTGTTTTATATATATGTGCCTCAAATTACACTCTGGATTGAACATGAAATACTTATTGATTAAGACATGGTCCGTATGGTCGGCAAATGTTCAAATGTTCAAATTTAAACAAGTATGTTGTCATTAAACGACGCAATAACGTAAATGTATGCCGTGTAATTGCAGAAACTTTAATATTTTATTAAATTTATTAATACAATATTGAAGGAACACGAAATGAATATTATTTCAGACATGGTCCGTATGGTCCGCATATCTGGGCCGTATGGTCCGCAAATCTGGGCCGTACAGTCTGGTCCGTATAGTCCATGGTCCGTATCGTCCCTCGGGGGCGGACATTATTTTTGCATGCATACTGCGTTCGGCAAGCGTATTAGTTTAGTTACAGGTGGTACCGATAGTCAATGTTTATCAATGTTTGTGTTCATATTTCTGTCTGCCATATTTTCGACGATATTTCGTAGGAAAATAAATACCGTAATGCGTTTTGCTAAATTGATTAAATAAATAAATGATTTTAAGCATCACGATTTATTTATTTAAATATATTCAAAAAGAGCTGTTGTTTAACAAAATATCTCTTTTAATCAAGTAAAACGTCAATAAAAAGGAATCTATGTAATCACGAGTTTTCATTAGTTGCATTTCACGTTCCATACATAAAACGCGAATATGTGCTTTGACGACTTTTACACGGATTGTTATTCTATTGTATAGCATAAACACAAAACACAGAGCACATTTTAAATGGGACTTGTACACATATTTTATGTATTTTTGAAAAAATGCCATTTAAGGTCTCAACTGTAAAAACTAAAGCATTTGGACTAATAAATAACAAATATTAAATAAGGAAAAAAAAAGTCAATTAAAAAATATGCATTCGCCGGGGATCGAACCTACGATCTTCGGAATCAAAAATCTAGCTGGTGCTGTAACTGCTAACAGTTAAAAGCGTGGTGTATTTTTAACGCTATGTAGGTGATACATATGATACCCAAAATACCAATGAAAAGCGTTGCAAACGCTGTATTATTTTATGAATTTCATTTGGTTACTGTCTATTAACGACACTTTATTTAGCATATAATTATTTGCCAGGAATGTCATTTTGTTTGTTTATCTATAATAATTTTTTTTGTGATCTATGACAAGATGTTTGAAAATTGTCGATTTGCCAATATGTGAACAGGTCCCTTTAACAACATTTCGCCTGTCAAAGTTCATATATGAGACCGAGGGCAATTTCTTCAAGTGATTTGACACGTGGACTTTAAATTTTGATGTACACAAACATCTCTGACGTTTTATGTCGAATGCATACGTTTACACCAGTCAGTAGATTAGTAAAATATGTTATAAATAAAACTGAAATGAAACGTTAAAGAACACAATATGAAATGTATTCATTGCAAAGTGCACATTTATTTTGTGGAAACACTCTTGAAAAAATCGCTGTTGTACAAACTTTAAAACTGCAATTTTCACCTTGTTCTCTCGGCCGGGAGTTGTGGCGTGCTCCTGTAATCCAGCTACTTGGAGGCCGGGGTCTGGGGACGGTTTGAGGCCGGGAGCACTACTGTCAGGTCCGCATGTGTCGATCGGGCGTCCGCACTAAGCTCGGCATCAATATGGGACCCTCGGGGGAGCCCGGGGACTCCAGGTTGTCTAAGGAGGAACATACCGGCCCAGGGTGGAAACACAGCAGGCAAAAGTTCCCGTGTCGAGCAGTAGTGGGATCGCGCCCGTGAACAGGCGTCTGGTGGTAGCCCGGCCAATATAGCGGAACCCAACCCTTTTTATTTATTTATTTATATTTTTGGATAATTATATTGTAATTCAAATTTATTGACGCATTCATTCGAGGCATTCGACATTATATTAAAGTTTGTATTAATTTAAATATACGTTTTGTTCTTTTTGCTTTTTAAAATTCAAACACAATTTTCAAAGGGAGTCATATTTTAGTAACTTTGATTTAGCCATCACTAAGTAATACATGTACATAGTTACCAGAACTCGTCCTATAAAGGAAAATGACAAGTACGTGTAAATGGGTGTGTGTGGGGTCCTGTCATGCCTACCCGAACTTTGGCTTATAAAGCAGTTATGTCTGTAGCAAATAAGGGGGCAGGTTAGGGGGCACAGGGGGCATGTGCACCCACCCCAACCCAGCTGACCCCAAAGCTTATGTATTGAATATGCCTTTAACATGAAAAAAACTTAAATAGGAAAAGGCGGATTGTGAAAATATGTGGTTCCCCTAAACAGATGAGTATTGCTAATTTAAGACCAACGCTTAGGACACCGTATCAGAGGAGGGAGCACATGTGCTTTCAGCTGATCCCAAATCGCATACATGTACATGTTTAAATTTCTGAAAATGTTGAGAATCAAAGCCCCAGGTGGTGCCCCTCAACCGATCATTATCGCTAATATAAGACAACCGCCTTAGGCAATTCGTAGGCACTCCGGGAATTGAGGGCACTATAGGGGCTTCAAAGAGTTTATGTGTTCACAGCTGACCCCAAGCACATCCGTATCGCGTAACCATAACCACGTTTTAGTAACATCGTTGCACCGTTACTTGCGTAATGTGCCCACTCGCCACTCGCCACTTGGGGGAGCCCGGGGACTCCAGGTTGTCTAAGTAGGAACGTACCGGCCCAGGGTGGACACACAGCAGGCAAAAGTTCCCGTGTCGAGCAGTAGTGGGATCCCGCCCGTGAACAGGCGTCTGGTGGTAGCCCGGCCAATATAGCGGGACCCAACCCTTTTTATTTATTTATTTATATTTTTGGATAATTACATTGTAATTCAAATTTATTGACGCATTCATTCGAGGCATTCGACATTATATTAAAGTCTGTATTAATTTAAATACACGTTTTGTTCTTTTTGCTTTTTAAAATTCAAACACAATTTTCAAAGGGAGTCATATTTTAGTAACTTTGATTTAGCCATCACTAAGTAATACATGTACATAATTACCAGAACTCGTCCTATAAAAGGAAAATGACAAGTACGTGTAAATGGGTGTGTGGGGGGTCCTGTCATGCCTACCCGAACATTGGCTTATAAAGCAGTTATGTCTGTAGCAAATAAGGGGGCAGGGTAGGGGGCACAGGGGGCATGTGCACCCACCCCAACCCAGCTGACCCCAAAGCTTATGTATTGTATATGCCTTTAACATGAAAAAAACTTAAATAGGAAAAGGCGGATTGTGAAAATATGTGGTTCACCTAAACAGATGATTTTTGCTAATTTAAGACCAACGCCTAGGACACCGTATCAGAGGAGGGAGCACATGTGCTTTCAGCTGATCCCAAATCGCATACATGTACATGTTTAAATTTCTGAAAATGTTGTGAATCAAAGCCCCAGGTGGTGCTCTTAACCGATCATTATCGCTAATATAAGACAACCGCCTTAGGCAATTCGTAGGCACTCCTGGAATTGAGGGCACTATAGGGGCTTCAAACAGTTATATGTGTTCACAGCTGACCCCAAGCACATCCTTATCGCGTAATCATAACAACGTTTTAGTAACACCGTTGCACCGTTACTTGCGTAATGTGCCCACTCGCCACTCGCCACTTGGGGGAGCCCGGGGACTCCAGGTTTTCTAAAGAGGAACGTACCGGCCCAGGGTGGAAACACAGCAGGCAAAAGTTCCCGTGTCGAGCAGTAGTGGGATCGCGCCCGTGAACAGGCGTCTGGTGGTAACCCGGCCAGTATAGCGGGACCCAACCCTTTTTATTGATTTATTTATATTTTTGGATAATTACATTGTAATTCAAATTTATTGACGCATTCGAGGCATTCGACATTATATTAAAGTCTGTATTAATTTAAATATACATTTTGTTCTTTTTGCTTTTTAAAATTCAAACACAATTTTCAAAGGGAGTCATATTTTAGTAACTTTGATTTATCCATCACTAAGTAATACATGTACATAGTTACTAGAACACGTCCTATAAAAGGAAAATGACAAGTACGTGTAAATGGGTGTGTGGGGGGTCCTGTCATGCCTACCCGAACATTGCTTATAAAGCAGTTATGTCTGTAGCAAATAAGGGGGCAAGGTAGGGGACACAGGGGGCACGTGCACCCTTGTTATTAAATAACAAATATTAAATAAGGAAAAAAAAGTCAATTAAAAAAAATGCCTTCGCCGGGGAACGAACCTACGATCTTCGGAATCAAAAATCTAGCTGGTGCTGTAACTGCTAACAGTTAAAAGCGTGGTGTATTGTTAACGCTATGTAGGTGATACATATGATACCCAAAATACCGATGAAAAGCGTTGCAAACGCTGTATTATTTTATGAATTTCATTTGGTTACTGTCTATTAACGACACTTTATTTAGCATATATTTCTTTGCCAGGAATGTCATTTTGTTTGTTCATATATAATGTATTTTTTTGTGATCTATGACAAGATGTTTGAAAATTGTCGATTTGCCAATATGTGAACAGGTCCCTTTAACAACATTTCGCCTGTCAAAGTTCATATATGAGACCGAGGGCGCTTTCTTCAAGTAATTTGACACGTGGACTTTAAATTTTGATGTACACAAACATCTCTGACGTTTTATGTCGAATGCATACGTTTACACCAGTCAGTGAATTAGTAAAATATGTTATAAATAAAACTGAAATAAAACGTTAAAGAACACCATATGTAATGTATTCATTGCAAAGTGCATATTTATTTTGTGGAAACACTCTTGAAAAAATCGCTGTTGTACAAACTTTAAAACTGCAATTTTCACCTTGTTCTCTCGGCCGGAAGTTGTGGCGTGCTCCTGTAATCCAGGTACTTGGAGGCCGGGGTCTGGGGACGGTTTGAGGCCGGGAGCACTACTGTCAGGTCCGCATGTGTCGATCGGGCGTCCGCACTAAGCTCGGCATCAATATGGGACCCTCGGGGGAGCCCGGGGACTCCAGGTTGTCTAAGGAGGAACGTACCGGCCCAGGGTGGAAACACAGCAGGCAAAAGTTCCCGTGTCGAGCAGTAGTGGGATCGCGCCCGTGAACAGGCGTCTGGTGGTAGCCCTGCCAATATAGCGGGACCCAACCCTTTTTATTTATTTATTTATATTTTTGGATAATTACATTGTAATTCAAATTTATTGACGCATTCATTCGAGGCATTCGACATTGTATTAAAGTCTGTATTAATTTAAATATACATTTTCTTCTTTTTGCTTTTTAAAATTCAAACACAATTTTCAAAGGGAGTCATATTTTAGTAACTTTGATTTAGCCATCATTAAGTAATACATGTGCATAGTTACCAGAAGGCGTACAATAAAAGGAAAATGACAAGTACGTGTAAATGGGTGTGTGGGGGTTCCTGTCATGCCTACCCGAACATTGCTTATAAAGCAGTTATGTCTGTAGCAAATAAGGGGGCAGGGTAGGGGGCACAGGGGGCACGTGCACCCACCCCCACCCAGCTGACCCCAAAGCTTATGTATTGTATATGCCTTTAACATGAAAAAAACTTAAATAGGAAAAGGCGGATTGTGAAAATATGTGGTTCACCTAAACAGATGAGTATTGCTAATTTAAGACCAACGCCTAGGACACCGTATCAGACGAGGGAGCACATGTGCTTTCAGCTGATCCCAAATCGCATACATGTACATGTTTAAATTTCTGAAAATGTTGTGAATCAAAGCCCCAGGTGGTGCACTTAACCGATTTTTATCGCTAATACAAGACAACCGCCTTAGGCAATTCGTAGGCACTCCTGGAATTGAGGGCACTACAGGGTCTTCAAAGAGTTATATGTGTTCACAGCTGACCCCGAGCACACCCTTATCGTGTAATCATAACAACGTTTTAGTAACATCGTTGCACAGTTACTTGCGTAATGGGCCCACTCGCCACTCGCCACTCGGGGTAGCCCGGGGACTCCAGGTTGTCTAAGGAGGAACGTACCGGCCCAGGGTGGAAACACAGCAGGCAAAAGTTCCCGTGTCGAGCAGTAGTGGGATCGCGCCCGTGAATAGGCGTCTGGTGGTAGCCCGGCCAATATAGCGGGACCCAACCCTTTTTATTTATTTATTTATATTTTTGGATAATTACATTGTAATTCAAATTTATTGACGCATTCATTCGAGGCATTCGACATTATATTAAAGTCTGTATTAATTTAAATATACATTTTGTTCTTTTTGCTTTTTAAAATTCAAACACAATTTTCAAAGGGAGTCATATTTTAGTAACTTTGATTTAGCCATCACTAAGTAATACATGTACATAGTTACCAGAACTCGTCCTATAAAAGGAAAATGACAAGTACGTGTAAATGGGTGTGTGTGGAGTCCTGTCATGCCTACCCGAACTTTGGATTATAAAGCAGTTATGACTGTAGCAAATAAGGGGGCAGGATAGGGGGCACAGGGGGCACGTGCACCCACCCCAACCCAGCTGACCCAAAAGCTTATGTATTGAATATGCCTTTAACATGAAAAAAACTTAAATAGGAAAAGGCGGATTGTGAAAATATGTGTTTCCCCTAAACAGATGAGTATTGCTAATTTAAGACCAACGCTTAGGACACAGAATCAGTGGAATGAGCACATGTGCTTTCAGCTGATCCCAAATCGCATACATGTACATGTTTAAATTTCTGAAAATGTTGTGAATCAAAGGCCCAGGTGGTGCCCCTTAACCGATCATTATCGCTAATATAAGACAACCGCCTTAGGCAATTCGTAGGCACTCCTGGAATTGAGGGCACTATAGGGGCTTCAAAGAGTTATATGTGTTCACAGCTGACCCCAAGCACATCCTTATCGCGTAATCATAACCACGTTTTAGTAACATCGTTGTACCGTTACTTGCGTAATGTGCCCACTCGCCACTCGCCACTTGGGGGAGCCCGGGGACTCCAGGTTGTCCAAGTAGGAACGTACCGGCCCAGGGTGGACACACAGCAGGCAAAAGTTCCCGTGTCGAGCAGTAGTGGGATCGCGCACGTGAACAGGCGTCTTGTGGTAGGCCGGCCAATATAGCGGGACCCAACCCTTTTTATTTATTTATTTATATTTTTGGATAATTACATTGTAATTCAAATTTATTGACGCATTCCTCATTCATTCGAGGCATTCGTCATTATATTAAAGTCTGTATTAATTTAAATATACATTTTGTTCTTTTTGCTTTTTAAAATTCAAACATAATTTTCAAAGGGAGTCATATTTTAGTAACTTTGATTTAGCCATCACTAAGTAATACATGTACATAGTTACCAGAACTTGTCCTATAAAAGGAAAATGACAAGTACGTGTAAATGGTTGTGTGGGGGGTCCTGTCATGCCTACCCGAACATTGGCTTATAAAGCAGTTATGTCTGTAGCAAATAAGGGGGCAGGGTAGGGGGCAAAGGGGGCACGTGCACCCTTGTTAATCAATAACAAATATTTAATAAGGAAACAAAAGTCAATAAAAAAATTGCCCTCGCCGGGGATCGAACCTACGATCTTCAGAATCAAAAATCTAGCTGGTGCTGTAACTGCTAACAATTAAAAGCGTGGTGTATTTTTAACGCTATGTAGGTTATACATATGATACCCAAAATACCGATGAAAAGCGTTGCAAACGCTGTATTATTTTATGAATTTCATTTGGTTACTGTCTATTAACGACACTTTATTTAGCATATATTTCTTTGCCTGGAATGTCATTTTGTTTGTTCATATATAATGTATTTTTTTGTGTGATCTATGACAGGATGTTTGAAAATTGTCGATTTGCCAATATGTGAACAGGTCCCTTTAACAACATTTCGCCTGTCAAAGTTCATATATGAGACCGAGGGCGCTTTCTTCAAGTGATTGGACACGTGGACTTTAAAGTTTGATGTACACAAACATCTCTGACGTTTTATGTCGAATGCATACGTCTACACCAGTCAGTGAATTAGTAAAATATGTTATAAATAAAACTGAAATGAAACGTTAAAGAACACCATATGTAATGTATTCATTGCAAAGTGCACATTTATTTTGTGGAACACTCTTGAAAAAAAAATCGCTGTTGTACAAACTTTAAAACTGCAATTTTCACCTTGTTCTCTCGGCCGGGAGTTGTGGCGTGCTCCTGTAATCCAGCTACTTGGAGGCCGGGGTCTGGGGACGGTTTGAGGCCGGGAGCACTACTGTCAGGTCCGCATATGTCGATCGGGCGTCCGCACTAAGCTCGGCATCAATATGGGACTCTCGGGGGAGCCCGGGGACTCCAGGTTGTCTAAGGAGGAACGTACCGGCCCAGGGTGGACAGGCAAAAGTTCCCGTGTCGAGCAGTAGTGGGATCGCGCCCGTGAATAGGCGTCTTGTGGTAGCCCGGCCAATATAGCGGGACCCAACCCTTTTTATTTATTTATTTATATTTTTGGATAATTACATTGTAATTCAAATTTATTGACGCATTCATTCGAGGCATTCGACATTATATTAAAGTCTGTATTAATTTAAATACACGTTTTGTTCTTTTTGCTTTTTAAAATTCAAACACAATTTTCAAAGGGAGTCATATTTTAGTAACTTTGATTTAGCCATCACTAAGTAATACATGTACATAGTTACCAGAACTCGTCCTATAAAAGGAAAATGACAAGTACGTGTAAATGGGTGTGTGGGAGTACCTTTCATGCCTACCCGAACATTGCTTATAAAGCAGTTATGTGTGTTGCAAATAGGGGGGCAGGGTAGGGGGCACAGGGGGCACATGCACCCACCCCCACCCAGCTGACCCCAAAGCTTATGTATTGTATATGCCTTTAACATGAAAAAAACTTAAATAGGAAAAGGCGGATTGTGAAAATATGTGGTTCACCTAAACAGATGAGTATTGCTAATTTAAGACCAACGCCTAGGACACCGTATCAGAGGAGGGAGCACATGTGCTTTCAGCTGATCCCAAATCGCATACATGTAAATGTTTAAATTTCTGAACATGTTGTGAATCAAAGCCCCAGGTGGTGCACTTAACCGATCATTGTCGCTAATACAAGACAACCGTCTTAGGCAATTCGTAGGCACTCCGGGAATTGAGGGCACTATTGGGGCTTCAAAGAGTTATGTATGTTCACAGCTGACCCCAAGCACATCCTTATCGCGTAATCATAACAACGTTTTAGTAACATCGTTGCACCGTTACTTGCGTAATATGCCCACTCGCCACTCGCCACTCGGGGGAGCCCGGGGACTCCAGGTTGTCTAAGGAGGAACGTACCGGCCCAGGGTGGAAACACAACAGGCAAAAGTTCCCGTGTCGAGCAGTAGTGGGATCGCGCCCGTGAACAGGCGTCTGGTGGTAGGCTTGCCAATAAAGCGGGACCCACCCTTTTTATTTATTTATTTATATTTTTGGATAATTACATTGTAATTCAAATTTATTGACGCATTCCGCATTCATTCGAGGCATTCGTCATTATATTAAAGTGTATTAATTTAAATATACATTTTGTTCTTTTTGATTTTTAAAATTCAAACACAATTTTCAAAGGTAGTGATATTTTAGTAACTTTGATTTAGCCATCACTAAGTATTACATGTACATAGTTACCAGAACTTGTCCTATAAAAGGAAAATGACAAGTACGTGTAAATGGTTGTGTGGGGGGTCCTGTCATGCCTACCCGAACATTGGCTTATAAAGCAGTTATGTCTGTAGAAAATAATGGGGCATGGTAGGGGGCGCCCTTGTTAATCAATAACAAATATTAAATAAGGAAAAAAAAGTCTCAAACAAAATTGCCCTCGCCGGGGATCGAACCTACGATCTTCAGAATCAAAAAAAATCTAGCTGGTGCTGTATCTGCTAACAGTTAAAAACGTGGTGTATTTTTAACGCTATGTAGGTGATACATATAATACCCAAAATACCGATGAAAAGCGTTGCAAACGCTGTATTATTTTATGAATTTCATTTGGTTACTGTCTATTAACGACACTTTATTTAGCATATATTTCTTTGCCTGGAATGTCATTTTGTTTGTTCATATATAATGTATTTTTTTGTGTGATCTATGACAAGATGTTTGAAAATTGTCGATTTGCCAATATGTGAACAGGTCCCTTTAACAACATTTCGCCTGTCAAAGTTCATATATGAGACCGAGGGCGCTTTCTTCAAGTGATTTGACACGTGGACTTTAAAGTTTGATGTACACAAACATCTCTGACGTTTTATGTCGAATGCATACGTCTACACCAGTCAGTGAATTAGTAAAATATGTTATAAATAAAACTGAAATAAAACGTTAAAGAACACCATATGTAATGTATTCATTGCAAAGTGCATATTTATTTTGTGGAAACATTCTTGAAAAAATCGCTGTTGTACAAACTTTAAAACTGCAATTTTCACCTTGTTCTCTCGGCCGGGAGTTGTGGCGTGCTCCTGTAATCCAGCTACTTGGAGGCCGGGGTCTGGGGACGGTTTGAGGCCGGGAGCACTACTGTCAGGTCCGCATGTGTCGATCGGGCGTCCGCACTAAGCTCGGCATCAATATGGGACCCTCGGGGGAGCCCGGGGACTCCAGGTTGTCTAAGGAGGAACGTACCGGCCCAGGGTGGAAACACAGCAGGCAAAAGTTCCCGTGTCGAGCAGTAGTGGGATCCCGCCCGTGAACAGGCGTCTGGTGGTAGCCCGGCCAATATAGCGGGACCCAACCCTTTTTATTTATTTATTTATATTTTTGGATAATTACATTGTAATTCAAATTTATTGACGCATTCATTCGAGGCATTCGACATTATATTAAAGTCTGTATTAATTTAAATATACGTTTTGTTCTTTTTGCTTTTTAAAATTCAAACACAATTTTCAAAGGGAGTCATATTTTAGTAACTTTGATTTAGCCATCACTAAGTAATACATGTACATAGTTACCAGAACTCGTCCTATAAAAGGAAAATGACAAGTACGTGTAAATGGGTGTGTGGGGTGTCCTGTCATGCCTACCCGAACATTGCTTATAAAGCAGTTATGTCTGTAGCAAATAAGGGGGCAGGGTAGGGGGCACAGGGGGCACGTGCACCCACCCCCACCCAGCTGACCCCAAAGCTTATGTATTGTATATGCCTTTAACATGAAAAAACTTAAATAGGAAAAGGCGGATTGTGAAAATATGTGGTTCACCTAAACAGAAGAGTATTTCTAATTTAAGACCAACGCCTTGGACACCGTATCAGACGAGGGAGCACATGTGCTTTCAGCTGATCCCAAATTGCATACATGTACATGTTTAAATTTCTGAAAATGTTGTGAATCAAAGCCCCAGGTGGTGCACTTAACCGATCGTTATCGCTAATATAAGACAACCGCCTTAGGCAATTCGTAGGCACTCCGGGAATTGAGGGCACTATAGGGGCTTCAAAGAGTTATATGTGTTCACAGCTGACCCCAAGCACATCCTTATCGCGTAATTATAACAACGTT